>JAJEJO010044670.1:11862-37351 GCA_020662805.1 Glaucomys volans | reverse complement strand
ATTTCTCCACAATATGCTGCTACCCTGGTTTTGATACCACTCAGCAAATGCCAAATTTGTTTACCAGTGCTCTGGGGACATGAAAGCCAAAGAGAGGAATGCTACATTATGTAGATTGGAAAGGACTGGAAGCAGGAGTTTGTTTTGCACGGGTATGGAATTTTCTGGCTCACGTAGGAGAATTCAGGTTTTTTGTCTCCTCAGGACTTGTTGCTGGGCCATAGGCAACTTGGGTTTCCATGAATGGCTTTGCTGTCTTCCAAGGTGTGCTGCACTTATGGCCTGAAGTCACAGAATGGCCATAAGACAAAACATTGGTGTCACAGTTGCCTTGGCAATTGGGACCTTTTCAGGGCCTGGCTGTTGCAGAGAACCCTTCAGTAAAAGGCTTACCATGCTGTTCTGGTAGGAGGGAATAGGAAGCAGGTAAGACCCAGGTGTCTTTTATTGGCCAAAAATGTGATCCTAACCTCTTAGCCCAAAATAGAAATTATCCTGTGATGTGGATAGGGACCCTCTGGGTTTGAGAAATCTGACTTCATCCTAGATAAAGGACTCTGCTGAAGTCTGAGTGTCTGCCCTATTTTTCATGTCCACCAGGGACCTATTTGCTCACTTGGCTTCAGAAGACATCATGTTTTCCTGGGAATGGTGACTGTGCTGTAGGCTATTAGTCCCCACCATGGATAGTGTACCAGGGAGTGAGGCGAGGGTGCCTGAAGACATGTGGTTTACCAAGCTTAACACAGGCCTCAGGGACATGGCCCTAAGAAAACTCTCATCCTGTCCTGGACTCACCTTGTACATTATTGAGACAGAAAACTGGCATAGGGCTATAGAAGCCACTCCCAATGATGGCCAATGGATGGCATTTCTGAGCAGAGGAGCATGCAGGGAAGCAAGGTGACTTTGGTTAAGTTTCAACTGGAAAACATCACACCAATTCTGGTGTGATGCCAAACCTTTCCACAAAGACCCCAACAGGAGACATTTGTAACCTGGAATTTATACTTCTAAGAAGTAAGGAGATGTTGATCTCTGCAATATCAAGAGGAGGGTGTTAGTCACTAATCTATTAGGAAGAAGGCTATCAGGTTGCTGGCAATCAAGGAGAGACATTCTATTCTCACACCATTGATCAGTCCCCACAACCTCTTCTGGTGACTTACAATTACTGTGCTCTCAGAAATTCTCTTGTTATCATTTTCCAAGTGCCCCTACCACTCACATTTTGCTGCACAAAACCCTTCACAATGTGTTTCTCTTAAGGTGTAATTCTCTTGAAAGGCCTATAACCTGTCTGAGTAAAGGCCCTCTGGTGCATTTACAAGGACCCCTTAACCAGAAGCTGGAAGATGCAGACTACAGGTCAGTGTCACAGATGGTGGCACAACCATTCTCCAAGGACGTGAACCTGAGGGATGAAACAGTTCCTAATGAGAACAAGATGAACCTGGACCTCAAATGATACAGGATATGCAGGCATTACATCATGCCTGTCTCCTGAATGATATCAATGGATGTTAATTCATGTATTTAGCCCCAACTCATAAAAGTCCCTAATAAATGATGTCTGTAAAAATACAAGAACAATAACCTAGGTAAGTCAAAGGCAACGTGCCCCTGTGTTCTGTCTACATCTCTGTTTTCAAGTTGATAGTGTGGTTGTGTTGGAAATCATTGAGCTGTAGAAGTGCACTTCCTTGGCATCGAGCCTGGATGATGCTCTAGAAAGATTCTGGTTCACAAACCTCAGTGCAGGTAATATTTTGAATGTCCTTTCTTGCTGAAAGCAACAATGAATTCCCAATGTGTGCTATAGCTGAATTTCAAAATGTGACAATGAAAAAAATCCATTTAATACCCTGATGAGCATTTTCATCCTATAGAACTTGGTGATTCAGTACACTTTCCAGCATATTAATGAGATTGCTGTAACCTCTATGTTTCTCAGAGTCGTTTCATCTTCAGGAATACTGGCTATTTACAAATCCAGGTCTCTGGTGAAGCACTATTGGTAGCCACACAGATCCTTGTTCTATAGTCTTTTTAGAATGGGTGGCTAATTAAATCTGATATATATCCAACCATTTTGTGTTCACTTCATTATTCAGAGGAGGAAATATTGAATCTGTGGAGGGTTGGCATCTTCTGAAGATGCTCGTTAAAGTTGATGACTACATGTCTTCAGACATGACTATGGGATATGCTTTACAGAAGAACCACACAAGGCAGATCCAAATAATTTCTATCCAATTCTGTAGATCAATTTTGAGAACAATTCATCCAGCATACTTTCTTGCTGGTCCAATCCCAATGCCAAGGATTAATGAGGATAGAAAGAGTTATCCCAGTCCCTTAAGGAACAAGAGTGTTCTATCTGCTCATCAAGCAGAAAATTATCTGACAGAAGCATTGAGGTGTACAGAAGAGGTTGAAAAGGCATTTGTAAGAAATTTTGTATACTCTGATCTTTTTGACCACAGGAAACTGAGTGAAATTTCACACCTGAACATCAAACCCTTGCAATTCCAAAACAACTCACACCTGTCTCATTGTTTTCATTCCTCCCAGATATTTTCTTGAGGAAAATCTAACCACTGGGGCCAAATTTATATCCCAGTGGAGTTGATGGATCTTGTTTTTCACCTCAGGTATGTGGGTGCTTGGAAAAGATGAATTTCCTGGGCAATGTCTGTTTCTCTGAATAAGAAAATGTCTCAGCAACTTCATGAGGCACACTTTGTAGATATATATAGTTAATGGGAATAGGTGATGGATCACAGGTTCTATGAACCCATGATTAGTATCTGTTCAGAGGTAAAGAATCCCCATTCATTTACCAAACAATCCAATAAATATCTGTGCAGAAATTCCTCTCAACATTCTTTGCAGTGAGATTTTTTCTAGAAAGTTCTGTCCATTGAACTGACAGTCGTTCATATCTCTACAAAATTCTGCTACCCTGGTTTTGATCTGACTAAAGAAATGCCTAACTTTTTTACCAGTG
Source organism: Glaucomys volans (assembly GCA_020662805.1). Classification (NCBI taxonomy): domain Eukaryota; kingdom Metazoa; phylum Chordata; class Mammalia; order Rodentia; family Sciuridae; genus Glaucomys; species Glaucomys volans. Next base: position 34,341 of record JAJEJO010044670.1, on the reverse strand, counting down.
CTGTTGGGACATGACAACAAAAGAGAGGAAAGTTACATTATGCAAAGTGGAAGCCCCTGGCATACAGGTGTTTTGTTTGGAAGGGAGTGCAATTTTCTCTGTCTTGTAGGAGAATGCAGCATTTCTTTCTTCCCAGGGCTTGTTGCTGGGCCTTGGGCAACTTGGGTTTGCATGAATGGGTGTGTTGTCTTTCTAGTTGGACTGCACATACCGCTTGCAGTCACAGAAAGGCCATATGACAGCACAATGTCATCATGTTTTCCATGGTACCTGGAACCTCTTCAGGTTCTGGCTGCTACAGAGGATCCTTAAAGAGAAAGGCTGGCCCAGCTATACTGGTTGGAGGAAAGATGAAGCAGGTATGTCCCAGGGGTATTTTGTTTGCCACAAAAGCAATCCTGACTTCTAATCAAAGGAGAAGAATAATTAGCATGTGTTGTAGGCAGGACCTGTCTGGCATTGAGATATCTGACTCCATTCAAGAAAATGGATCCTGCTGAAGAATGACAGACTGCCATACCATTTATGTCCATGAGGGGTGGATATGCTCACTTGGCTCTAGAAAGCATCATGATTTCCTGGGCATAGGGACCCTGTTGCAGGCAACTGGACCCACAAGGGCTAGTGGACCAGGGATTAATGTGGGGGTGCTCAAGGATGCATGGGTCACCAATCCTAGCACAAAGTAAAGGGGCAAGGCCCTATAAAGATACTCATCCTGGTCTGGATTCACCTGCTATATTGCTGACTCTGGAAGCTGGCCTAGGGCCTTAGCAGCCACTTGCAATGCTGAAGGACAGCTGACATTTCAGAGCAGAGAGGATGAGGGGGAGCTCAGGGTGTTAGGTGAAGTTTGAGCTGGAAAGCATTCCACCAACTCTGATGTGATGCCAAAACTTTTCCAAATGCCCCAACAGGAGAACCTGGGATTTAGGCCTTCTAAGTAGAAGTAACAAGATGCTGATTTCTCCAATATCAAGAGGAGGGAGCTAATCACTTATTCATTAGTAACAAGTCTATCAGGCTGTTGGCAATTGAGGAGAGACATTGTTTGCTCACACCATGGACCAGGCCACACCACCTCTTCTGTTGACTCACAATTAGTGTGCACTCAGAATTTGTCATGGCATGATTTTCCAAGTGGCCCTTCCACTCAATCTTTGAGGAAAAAACACCTTCACAATGTGTCTTCACTTAAGGTGTAATTCTCATGAACTGCCTATTGGTCATCTGAGTAAAGACCACTGGTACATTCTCCAGGACTCTTTAACCAGCAGCTGGTAGGTGCACAGTACAGGTCAGTATAAAAAACCCTGGCACAACTATCTTCCAAGATCATGAAACTGAGGATGAAAGGCTGCCTGATGATGAGAGCATGAACCTGGACATCAAATGATACAGGGTTTTACATAAACCCTGGGGCTCATAAAAATATCAGCAGAAGTTAGTTCATGAATTCAGCACCAATTCATACAAGTCTTAAATAAATGATGTCTTTAAATACAAAGTTCAAAATACTAAAAAAATCGAGTGTCATTTTTTCATGTGATTTGTCCACATCTCTCTGTTTTCAAATTGATGGTGTGGTTGTGTTGGAAAACGTTGAGGTGTAGAATTGCATGACTTTGGCAGAGAGAGTGGAGGATGCCCAGAAATCTCATTCACAAACTCTAGTGCAGGTGATATTTTGAATGTCCTTTTGAGCTAAAAGGCAAGAATCAACTCCCAATATGTGCTAACCTGAACTTCAAAATTAGAAAAAGATAAAGAATCAGTTTGAGACCCTGTTGAGCATTTTCATGTGGTAGAACTTGCTGAATCAGTACACTTACCAGCATTATAATGAGATCATTTTAACCTCAATGTTCCTCAGAGTGGTCTCATTTTCATTAATACAGCCTCTTAAGAGATCCAGGTCTCTGGGGAAGCACTTCTTGCTGGCACAAAAATGCTTCCTGAATACTATCTTTAGAATGGGCTTCCAATTAAATATGACACATATCCAACTATTTTGTCTTCACTTGATTGATTAGAGGAGGAAATTTTTAGTCTCTGGAGGTTTGGCATGATCTGAAGAGGAACTTTATGGTAGATGACTGCATGTTTTGTAGATTTGACGATGGGATATGCTTTGCAGAAGAACCACTCCAAAGCAGATCCAAATAATTCCTGTCAAATTCTGTGGAAACTTTTGAGAACAATTCAGCCAGCATCATTTCTTGGAGGTCAAATTACAATGTCTGCGAAGAAATGAGAGAAAGATTTATCCCTATCCCTTTAAGGAACACACGTGTTGTAGGTGATCAAGAACAGAGAAATTACTCCATTTGTGTTCAATGAATCAAAAAATCAAATAAAAAAAGAGCAGAGAACTATCTGAGGGAAGAATGGAGGCTTGTGGCAGTAGGAGAAATAGTCATTGTTAGAAAATAGTACATCCTGTGATCTATGGGGTCTCAGGAAATTGAAGGAATCTTTCACACCTGAGCACCAAACCCTTACAATACCAAACTACTCACACTTGTCTCATTGTTTTCTTTCCTCCTGGTCTTTCCCTTGAAGAAGATCTATCCAGCAGGGTAAAGAGAATACACCAGAAGAGGTGCTGGATCTTTGTTTTCACCTCTGGTACTTCATTGCTTGAAAATGTTGGATTTTCTGGACAAAGTCTATTTCGCTGAATAGGGGAATGTCTCAACAAATTCAGGAGGTACAGTCTGTAAATATTTATAGGGAATGGGAAGAGGTGATGGATCACAGGGTCTATGAACCCATGAATAATTTTTGCTCAGAGGTAAATAATTTCCATTCAATTTTCAAATGTCCAGTGTTTATGTATGCAGAAATTCCACTGAACATTATTTGTAGTGAGGTTTATTGCAGGAACTCCTGAACATTGAGATGTCAGTCCTTCATTTTACATAAAATGCTGCTACCCTGGTTTTGATACCACTCAAAAAATGCCTAATTTGCTTAACAGTGCACTGGCAACATGAGAGCTAAAGAGAGGAGAGTTAGAGTATGTAGAGTGGAAGGGGCTGGAATGAGGGAATTTGGTTTGGAAGGATGTAGAAATTTCTGGCTCATGTAGGAGAATGCAGGTTTTCTCTCTCCCTAGGGCTTTTTGCTGGGCCTTGGATAACTTGTGTTTCCATGATGGCTTGGTGTCATACTACCTGTGCTGCACTTAACACCTGACGTCAAAGAAAGGCCATATGACAGCACAATGGAGTCACATTTGCCATGGCAAGGAGAACAACTTCAATGCCTGGCAGCTGTATGGGAAACTTCAGTTAAAGAGCAGGTCCAGCTATAATGGTAGGAAGGAAAAGGAAGCTGGTAAGACCCAGGGGTCTTTTGTTTGCCACATAAACAATTCTAAATTGGCCCAGTAGAAATGGAATCAGCATGTGGTGGGGGCAGGATCCCTCTTGCATTGAGACATATGACTTCATCCAAAAAAAGGGAACTTCCTGAAGCTGATATGCTGCCATACTATCCAAGTCCACCAGGGTTGGATGTGCTCACTTGTCCACAGGAGGCATTGTGTTTTCCTGGGAATGAGGAAACTGCTCCAGGCAATTGGTCCTCACCAGGGATAGTGGGCCAGGGAGTGATGCAGGGGTGCCAGAGAATACATGATCTACCCGGTCTAGCAAAGGCCACAGGGTCATGGCCTGCAAAAACTCTCATCCTTGTCTGGACACACCTGGTACATTGCTGAGTCAACAAACTGGCCTACAGCCATAACATCCACGTGTAATCATGGCTGATGGAAGACATTCCAGAGCAGAGGAGCATGGGGAGAAGCTGTGTGGCTTAGATGAAGATTGAACTGGAAAACATCACACTAATTCTGGTACAATTCCAAAATTTTCCATGAATGAAACAAAAGGAGACAGTTATAACCTAGGATTTAGAAGTTCTGAAAAGAAATAAGGAGATGCTAACGTCCCAAATGTTGAGAGGAGGGAGTTAGTCATGAATCATTTAGGAAGGAGGCTAGCAGGTTGCTGGTAATCAAGGAGAGACATTCTATGCTCACACCAATGGCCAGGCACCACCATGCCTTCTGTTGATTTACAAATACTGTGCACTCAGAAATTGTCTTGCTATGATTTTTGAAGGGGCCCTTTAACTCACCCTGTGATTCTGAAACCTTTTCCAATATTCAAAATGTGCCATCACCCAAGGTGTAATTCTCTTGCCCTCCCTATGGCCTGTCTGAACAAAGAAATTCTGCACATTTCAAGGACACATTAACCAGTGACTGAAAGATGCCAACTTCCAGACAGAGTCACACACCCTGGAACAATGGTCCTCCAAAATCCTAAAATTGAGGGATGAAACAAGATCTGAATGAGCTCAGGATGGGCACATGTTACAGGACATCACAGGAAACTTGAACATGCATCTGTCCAAAAGAGAGGAATGGTAGAACAGCTGGAAGTTGAATATTCAAAAAGGGAGGAGTAAAGAGGATGTCTTGTGCACTAAATGAAAATGGGTGTTGGAGAGGAAAAAACTTGTGTGAAGGGATGTTGAAAGAGGTTGTCCTTGTGGGAGTGTTCTCCCCAAACATTACAGGAACTTTCTTCAGCTTCAAAGTGCTATGGAAATACAGTAAGAAGTGGGGGAAAATCATTCTGTAATCAAGAATATTTATTTAACACAAGTGCAATTGCTGAGGACCTAATGGCCCTCACACATAGTTGACTCTACACTGATGCTCAAAATAGATACCACATTATGCATATTCAGATTTTGCTTTCCTGGTATATGACCTGGTAGAAAAGGCCCACCTTTACCACAGAATGTACAACCAAGCACTTCCATTTACACAAGTACAGATTTTCATATGAACCACAGATTGACACCTCTGGAAATAAAGAGTGAAGCACAGCAGCACAAATCTAAATAAAATCATCTCTGCTATGTTTCAACAATAAAGACACAGTACATGACAAATCCTAACTTGACAAACACGAAAACAATGGAAATATGAAAGATGTGATTAAACTTAGGGTGCAGGAAAAGGATCCTACAGCCTATCAAAATTTCTTGTTATTTGTGGGAATTGCAGGCATTCCCACCAATTGTGACACATAACTAATGTATCTGATTTCATTTCTTCTATTGGATTATGTTAAATAGGCTACCTTGGGTCAGCCCTGCACTAATATCAGAATCAAATCCTGCTCATATCCTTGTAAAAATTAGAACAAACCATCCTTCACACATCCCTACACAATATCTCTTAAGACACCCCTCAAAATTAACAAAAGTCTGAAAAAATATTTCATTAGTAATAAAACTGGATCTCAATTGATACAGGGAAACCAGGTTTTTCATAACCTCTGTGGTTCCTGAATGACATCAGCAGAAGTTAGCTTATGAATTCAGTGCCAATTCATACAAGTCTTCAATAAATGATGTTTATAAATATGCAAAGCACATCATACTGTGTACACCCAGACCACGTGCAGCTGTGTTTTTTCTACATCTCTCAGTTTTCAAGTTGATATTGTGGTTGTGTTGGAGAAAGTTGAGTTGTAAAACCCCACTACTTTGGCAGAGAGACTGCAGTGGTCCACAGAAGCTTCTCCTTCACGGACAATACTGCTGATGATATTTGCAATGCCATTCTCTGCTGAAAGGCAACAATGAACTCCCAAGAGTTTCTCAACTGGATCTTCAAAAACCGACAAAGGGAGGAATTGGTTTTAAACCCTGATTTGCATTTTCTTGTTGTTGAACTTCCTGATGCAATACACATGCCAGAAACATGGCTTTCCTTGTTTGACTTGCTTGTCATCCTATCTGTGCTGTACATAGAGCCTGCAGTCACAGAAGGTCATATAAAAGCACAATGATGTCACAGTTGCCATGGGACCAGAATATGTTCAGGTTCTGGCTACTGAGGAGGACCCTTCAAGAAAAGCATCTGTAAAGCTGTGCTGGGAAGAGGGAGGGGAAAGCAGGTGCATCCTTTGTTCTCCACAGAGGAGACCCTAAACTCCTAAAACAGGAGAATAGGAATCAAGATGTGTAGAGAGTGTGTTTCCTGGGACTTGGAGATATCTGACTTCATCCAAGATAAGAGACCCTGTTGACCTAAGAGGTTCCCATACTGTTCATTACTATGAGGTGGTGATTTGCTCAATGGGCTGCAGCAGGCAGTATGGTTTTCTGGGGGTGGAAATCCCATGCAGGAAATTGGTCCCCAAAAGGTGAGGTGGGCCAGGAAATGATGTGGGAATGTCTGAGGACAGGTGGGTCACCAAGCCTAGAACAGGTCCCAGTGGCATGGCCCTACGAAGGGTTTTGCTGGTCTGCACTCACTTGGTTTATTCCATACTCAGAAAACTAGCCAGGGCATTAGCAGTCACTCTCAAGGATGTCCAATGACATTTCAGAGAAGAGGAGCTGGCGGGGAGGATAGGTGGGATAGCTGAAGTTTGAACCAGGATATAACACACCAAATCTTGTGACATGCCACACTATTGCAAGAATACCCCAACAGCAGTCAGCTGGAAACTGGGGTGTAGGACTTCTAAGTACAAGTGAGGATTGACTGAGTTTCCCAAAGTGCTGAGGAGGGTGTTCATCACTGAACATTTAGGACGCATGCTAGAAAGTTGCTGGAAATCTGGGAGAGACATTCCATGCTCACTCCACCAGGACAGATCCCACTAAGTCTATGATGGTCTTACAATTATTGTGAACTCAGAAATTTTCTTGCTATGAGTTTCCAAGAGGCTTTTCAGTTCACACTTTGATGCAGAAACACGTTCACAATATGTCTTCATTGAGGTATAATTCTCTTGACCTGCCTATTGCCTGTCTGAACAAAGAATCTAGCAGAGTTCCATGGAAACTTTAATCAGCAGTTGGAAGATGCCAACTACATGCCAGGGTCACACTCCCTGGAACAATGATTCTCCAAACACATGAAATTGAGGGATGAGCTAAGTGCCTGATGAGTGCAGGATGACCACAGGTTTATAGGTCATCACACAAAATTTGAACCTGCACTGGGTGAAAGAGAAGAATGGTACAAAGCCTGGAAGCTGATTAATCAAACAGGGATGAGTAGGGATATTTCAGGTGCACTAAATGCAGATGGGCATTGAAGAAAAACAACTTCTGGGATGGGACTCTAAAAGAGGTTGTCCCTGTGAGTGATCTCCCCAAACATTCCAGGAAATTTCTTCAGCTGCAAAGTGCTATGCAAATTGAGCAAGAAGTAGGGGCAAGATCATTCTGTAACCAAGGATAGTTACTGAACACAAGTGCAATTGCTGAGGACTGATAGGCCCTCCCCCATTCCTGGTTCTACCCTGAAGCTTACAAGGGATACCACATTAAGCATATGCAGATTTAGCTTTCCTGGGATATGAAGAGGTAGAAAAGGCCTTCCTTCACCACAGGATGTAAACCCAAGCACATTAGCTTAAACAAGTAGAAATTTGCACATGGACAACTGAATTATGCCTTTGGAAATAAAGAATGCAGCACAACATCACAAATCTAAACAAAAACATCTCTGTTAGAATGCAGCAATGAAGAAAATACGTGTAAATCTTGAACTTAAAAAACAGAGAAAGCATTTGAAGTATGAAAAGTGTCATAGGACTTAGGGGGCAGGAATAAGAGATCCTACAGTATTTTAAAATTCTATGTCCGTCTTTGTAGTGATTACAGGAATCCACACCAATTGTTCCATGTAACTAATGTCTTTGATTTCATTCTTCAATAGGATTATGTTAAATAGGCTGTCATAGGTCATCCCTGCACTAAATTCAGAATTAAATCATTTTAATTTCCTTGATAAAAATCAGAGCATATCATCCTTCACACATTCCTACACAGCGTCTCTTAATACATCACTCAAAATGAACAAGAGTCTGAAAAAATGCTTCATTTGTAATGAACATGGATGTCAAGTGATACAGGTAAGCAAGGCATTACATAGCCTTTGTGGCTGCTGAATTATATCAACAGAAGATATGTTATGCATTCAGTGCCATTTCATAGAAATCTTTAAGAAATGATATCTGAAAACCTGGAAAGCACAACAAACTGAGTAAACCCAGAGCCACGTGCAACTGTGTTTTGTTTACATCTTCCGGTTCTCAAATATACATTGTGATTTTGAGGGAAAGCCTTGAGGTGTAGCTGCCCACTTCTTTTGCAGAGACACTGCAGTGCACCCCAGAATGCTTCTCCTTCACAAACACTAGTGTCAGCGATATTTGGAAGGCCATTTCCTGCTGAAAGGCAAAAATGATGTCCCAATATGTGCTCAACTTGAACTTCACAACCAAAAAATGGTGAATACATATTAGTCTCTGGTGAGCTTGTACATCTTACAGAACTTGCTGATGCAATACACTTGCCAGCATATCAATGAGAACATGACAACCTCTGCATTCCTGAGTTCTCTCATCTTCAGAAATACTGACTTTTAAGAAACATAGGTTTTTGGGGAAGCACTTTTTCTTATCACCACATTAGCTTGCTGAAAACACTCTTTAGAATTGTCTTCCAACTAAATCTGAGACTTATCCAAACAGTTTCTGCTCACTTGATTGAGCAGTGGAGGAAAGGTTGAGATACTCCAGGGTTTGCATGATCTGAAGAGGCTTCTGAAGGTATATGACTGCATGTTCTGCAGACCTGACTCTGTGATATACTTTGCAGGAAAGCCACCCCAAGGCAGATCCAAATAATTCCTATCAATATCTGTAGATGGCCTTGGAGAATAATTCAGCCAGTAACCTATGATTAAGGTCAAGTATCAAAATCTAAGGAGTCATGGGGAGACAAAGGCTTATCACTGTCCCATTAAGGAAAAGAAGAGTTGTAGCTCCTCAAGAAGCAGGCAATAATCCAAGGGAACCATGGATTGTTATGGCAGTTAGAGCAGTAGGCCTTTGTTGGAAATATTAAGTGCTCTGATCTTTGGACAATTCAAAATTGAGGGAAACTCTCAGACCTGAACACCAAGCCCTTACCATCAAAAAATGTTCACATCTGTATCTTTCTTTTCATTCCTCCTGTCCTTTTCCTGGTGCAAATTTTATGAAGCTGGCCCAAATTCATACCCCAGGGTAGGTGCTGGACCTTGGTTTTCACCCCAGATAAGGGGGTGCTTGAAAAAGTTGGCTTCCTGGGGAAAAGACTCTTTCCCTATTTAGAGAATATCTCAGCAACTTGGGGACCCACAGTGTGTAAGTGCCCAGAGGGCAATGGGAAGAGGTGACTTCTCAGAGGATCTATAAATCTATGAATTATATTTGCTCAGAGCAAAGTCCTCTACATTCAGTTTGCAAACTTCTAATAGTTACATTTGGTGGAAGTTCTGCCAACATTCGTTGCAGTGTGATTATTTGCAGAAAGTCCTATCCATTGAACTATCAATCCTTCATTTCTCCAAAAATGCCGCTACCCTGATTTTAGTCTCACTCATGAAAAGACTAATTTGTTTCTAGTTCTCCTGGGACATGAAAGTAAGAGAGACGTGAGCTCTGATATAGAGAGTGTTAGGGGCTGGCATACAGGAGCTTTATTTGGAAGGGCAAGGAATCTTCTGTCTCATGCAGGAAAATGGAGATTTTTCTCTTTCAAGGCTTGTTGCTGGACATTGGGGAATATGATTTTACATGAATGCCTTGGGTGTCACCCTAGCTGCACTGTACAACTACCTGCAATCACAGAACTGCCATGTGGCAGCACAATGGCTTCAGGGTTGCCATGACATCCAGAATGTCTTCAGTATATGGCTACTGTGGAGGAAACTTCAAGAAAAGCTCATGGGCTGGGGTTGTGGCTCTGAAGTGGATCACTGGCCTAGCATGTGTGAAGCACTGGTTTTGATTCTCAGCACCACATATAGTTATCAAAGTAAAGATCCATCAACATCTAAAAAGTTATAGCTAACTTTTTAGCTATAGAACTGGGTATAGTAAAGCTCATTCCCAGTTCTTCTGGGAAGAGGACAAATTAAGCAGGGCAATTCCAGGGACCATTTCTTGTCCACGAATTTGATCTGAAACTATAGGAGAGGAAGAATCAGGGTGTATAGGGGGCATACCCCTTGGGGCTTGTGACATCCAACTTCACCTAATATAAAGGACCATTCTGCAATATGACAGGCTGCCATATCATCCATGGGCACAAGGGAAACGTGCTCATTGGGCTGAAGAAGGCATTATGATTTCTTTGTAATGGGGATACCCTGGAGGCAATTGGTGCCCATCAGGAGTATTGGAGCAGGGAGAGTAGTAGGGCAGTCTGAGGACACGTGGGTCAACAAAGTCTAGCACAGTCCCCGGGGACATGGCACTTCAAGGATACTCCTGCTGGTTCTGACTCAATCGATAGATTTCTGAGTAGGGAAACTAGCCTAGGACATTAGCATCCACTCTCATGGATAGCCAATGACATTTCAGAGAATAGGAGCATGTGGCGCAGCTTGGGGGGTTAGATGAAATTAGAATTGGGAAACAACACACCAACTCTGGTGTGATGCAACAACTTTCCATGAATGCCCCAAGAGGAGGCAGTTGGAACCTCCAGCTGGAGCCTGAGATTTAGGACTTTTAAGTACAAGAGAGGAGCAGCTGAAAACCCCAGTGTGGAGAGAGGGAGTTCACCACTAAACATTTAGAATGGAGTCTAGCAAGTTGCTGGCAATCTAGGAGAGACATTCTATGCCCACTAAGTAGGCCAGGCCCAACCACCTCTGATGCTGTTTACAATTAGTATGCACTCAGATATTTTCTTGCTATGATTTTCCAAGGGGCCCTTTTAACTCACCTTTTGATGCCAAAACCTTGTTTGCAATGTGTCTTCACTTAGGGTGTAATCCTCTTTACCTCCCTATCACCTGTCTGAACATAGATATTCTGCATATTTCAAGAAAACCTTAACAAAGGCATGAAATGCCAATAACAAGCTAGCGTCACACACTGTGGAACAATGGTCTGACCAAAATCCTAAAATTAAGGGAAGAAAAAGTGACTGATGAGTTTTGTTTGAGCACATTGTTAGAGGACATCAAGGGAAAATTGAACAAGCAACCATCTGAAAGAGAGGAATGGTAGATAGGCTGGAAGTTGTATCTTCGAACAGGGAGGAGTAAAGTGTAAGTCTTGTACACAATTGCTAATGGGTGTTGTAGAGGAAAAAGTTGTGTGAAGGGACTTTAAAAGAGGTTTTCATTGTGAGCAGTCTCCCCAAGCAATCCAGGAACTTACTTCAGCTTCAAAGTGCTATGTAAATACAGTAAGAAGTAGAGGCAAAATCGATCTATAATCAGGATAGTTATTGAGCACAAGTGCATGCCTTCCCCCATGGCTAACTCTACACTGAAAGTCACAATGGATACTTCATTAAGCATATGCAGATTTAGTTTCCCTGGCAAAGGAACGGTAGCAAAGGCCAACCTTCAACACAGCACATACACCCAAGCACTTCAATTTACACAATGGCAGATTATCACATGGACCACTGAATTATGCCTCTGGAAATAAAGAATGAAACATAACATCACAGATCGAAGAAGAAACATCTCTGTTATGATTCAAATATGATGACACAATATCTGTAAAAGCCCAACTTGAAAAATAGAGAATAAAACCAAACTATGAAGGGTGTGAATAGGGCCTGAGTCACAGGAAAAGGAGATTCTACAACATTTCTAAATTCGAAGTCCTTATTTGTAGGAAATAGTGGCATCAATACCAATCCTTCCACATAATTTATGTCCCTGGCTTCTTTTCTTAAGTACCATTACTTTAAATGGGTTCCTTGGATCATCCCTGCACTCAGAACAAAATCATTCTCATTTCCTTGATAAAATCAGAGCATACGTTCATTCACCAATCCCTACACAGCATTTCTTAAGGTATCCCTCAAAATGAACAAAAGCCTGAAAAAATGCTTCAATTGGAATGAGTATGGATCTTGAGTGATACAGGGAAACCAAACATTACATAGCCTCTTTGGCTGATGAATGATATCAGTGGAAGAAAACTAATGAATTCAGTGTCAAACCATAGAATTCTTTATTAAATGATTTCTGTAAACATACATACCACAACAAACTGAGTATACCCAGGGTGACGTGCAACTTTGTTTTGTGTCCGTCTTTCAGGTTTCAGGTTGATATTCTGATTGTGTTGGGCAACTGTGTGGTGGAGAAGATCACTTCTTTGGCCTAGAGAATGTAGTGCACTCCAGAATGCATCTCTGTTCCAAACATAAGTGTCCATGTTATTTGGTAGGTCATTCCCTAATGAAAGGCAACAATGAAATCCCATTATGTGTTCAACTGGAGTTTCAAAATCCAAAATGGTGAAGTATCCATTTTAGTCCCTGGTTAGGTTTTTCATCTTGTAGAACTTGCTGATGAAATACACTTGCCAGCATATTAATGAGACCATTACAACCACTGCATTACTGAGTTCTCTTATCTTCAGGAATACCAACTCTTAAGAAATCTAGGTCTTTGGGGAACCAGGCTTTCCTACCACCACAGCGGCCTGCTGAATTCACTCTTTAGAGTTGTTGTCCAAGTAAATCTGAGACTTATCCAAACATTTTCTCTTCATTTGTTTGAACAGTGGAGGAAAGGTTGAGATTCTCTAGGGTTGGCATGAACTGAAGGGGCACTGGAGGCCTGACTATGTGATCTGCTTTTCAGAAAAACCACCCCAAGGTAGATCCAAATAATTTCTATCCAATTCTGTAGGTGGTTTTGGAGAATAATCCAGGCAGAAAACTTTCTTTCAGGAAAATCCCCATGTCCAAGGAGTCATGAGGAGACAAAGGTCTATCCCTGTACTTTTAGGGAAAAAGAGAGTTGTAGCCCCTTAATGAACAGAAAATAATCTAGAGACTCCATGGATGTCTATGGTGGTAGGAGCAATAGGCCATGGAAGGAAATATTTTCTGCTCTGATCTTTGGAACAGAAGTAAATTGAGGGAATCTTTCAGACCTGAACACCAAGCCCTTACCATCAAAAAATGTTCACACCTGTGTCATTTTTTGACACCTACTGGCCTTTTCCTTGTGTACATTTGAAGCAGCTGGGCCAAATATATACCCCAGTGGATGTGCTGGATTTTGATTTTCACATCAGGTAAGTTGGTGCTTGAAAAAGTTGGTTTCCTGGGAAATACTCTGTTTAACTCTTTAGGGAAAGTCTCAGCATGTTGGCGTGGCACAGTGTGTAAATTTGTACAGGGAATGGGAAGAGGTGATTTCTCAGAGGATCTGTAAATCCAAGATTATTATTTGCTGAGGCACAAAATCATGTACATTCAGCTTTCAAACTTCTAGAAATTATGGTTTCAGGAAAATCTGTCAACATTTTCTGCAGTGAGATTATTTGCAGAAATTTCTATGTATTGAACTGTCAATCCTTCATTTCTCCACAACATGCTGACATCCTGATTTTGAATCCACACCAGAAAAGACTAATTTGTTTCCCAGTTCTCCTGTGACATGAGAGTAAGAGAGAAGAGAGCTCTAAAATGCAGAGTGGTAGGGGCTGGCAGGTGGGAACTTGGTTTAGACGGGCCAGGACTTTTCTGTGTCATGTAGGAGAATTCAGGTTTGTTCTCTTTCCAGGGCTTGTTGCTGGACCTTGGAAAACATGATTTCCCATGAATGGCTTGCCTATCTTCCTACGTGCTCTGCACATAAACCCTGAAGTCATAGAACTGCCATATGGCAGCACAATGGCTACAGGGTTGTCATGGCAACCATTCTGTATTCAGGATATGGCTACGGCAGAGAATCTTCAAGAAAAGTTCATGGCTTGGGGTGCAGCTCCATGGTAGAGCACTTACTTTGCATGTTGGGGCACTGGGTTTAATTCTCAGCACCACATTTGAATAATAAAGTTCCAGGAACAATTGGAAAATGATAATTAAGAAGAAATGAAAAAGAAAGAAAAGCTCATACCTGGCTGTTCTGGGATGACTACAGATGAAGCAGGGGATTAGCAGGGTCTCTCTTTGGCCACAAATTTGATTCTAACTTCTTAACACACCAGAGGAGGAATCAGGGTGTGTATGGGGTGTACCTACTATGGCTTTTTGACATCACACTTTATCCAAAATAAGGGACCCTGCTGAAACCTGTCAGTTTGCCATCTCGTGCATGTGCACAAGGTCAACATGTGCTCACTGAGTCACAGGAGGCAGTATGATTTCCTGGGATTTGGGACACCCTGTAGGCAATTGTTCCCCACCAGGTGTCATGGACCAGGGAGAAAACCTGGGTACCTGAGAAACCGTGGGACACCAAGCCTACCACAGTCCTCAGGCATGAAGCATCAAGGACACTACTGCTGGTCTGGACTCACTCAGTAGATGTGAGAGTTACATAAACTCACCTGGGGCATTAGCATCCCCTCTCAAGGATGGCCAATGACATTTCAAGGAAGAGGAGCATGTGAGGTAGCTGGGTGGGTTAGGTGACATTAGAACTTGGAAACAACACACCAATTCTGGTGTGATGCCACACCTTTTCATTCCTGACCCAACAGGAGACAGCTGGAACATGCAGCTGGAACCTACCTTTTACTAGTTCTAAGTACAGAGAGGAACAGCTGAACTCACAAAAGCAGAGAGGAGGGAGTTCATCACTAAACATTTAGGATGGATTCTAGCAATTTTCTGGAAATCTAGGAGAGACATTCTATGCTCACTCCACGTGCCAATCCCCACCACGCCTGTGATTGTCTTACAATTAGTGTGCACTCAGAAATTGTCTTACTATGATTTTTGTAGTGCCCCTTTTTCTTAACTTTGTTGCCAAAACCTTTTTCAGAATGTGTTCTCACTTTTGGTGCAATTTTCTTGATCTCCCTATCTTCTGCCTGATCAAAGAAATTCTACACACTTCAAGGACACCTTAACCATTGTATTAAAATGCCAACTGTAAGTAGTGTCACACACCATGGACAAATGATCTGCTGATATTCTAAAACTGAGGGGTGAAACAAGTGCCTAATGAGCCGAGGATGAGCACTTGTTACAGTCTTTCACACGAGACTTGAGCATGTATTCCTCTGAAGGAGAGGAATGGTAGAAAATCTGGCGCTTGAATCTTCAAACAGGGAGGAGCAAAGTCTTGTGCACTAATTGCAGATGGGTGTAAAATCCCACTTCTTTGGCAGAGAGACTGCAGTGGGTCACAGAATGCTTTTCCTTAGCAACCTGTGCTAAGCAACCTGTGCTAATGAACTCTGAAAGAGGTTTTTCCTGTGATTGGTCTCCCTAAACATTCCAAGATCTTTCTTCAGCTTCAAGGTTCTATTCACATACAGTAAGAAATAGGGGCCAAATCATTCTGTAATCAATGATATTATTGAACACAAGTGCAGTTGCTGAGGACCTAATGGCCCTCTTGCAGTGCTGACTCTACATTGAAGTTCACAATGGATACCTCATTAAGCATATTCAGATTTAGCTTTCCTTTATATGACCTAGTAGGAAGGCCTTCCTTCAAAACAGCACAAACACCCAAGCACTTCAATTTACGCAACTGCAGATTTTCACATGGACTTCTGAATGATGCCTCTGGAAATAAAGAATGCAGCATAGCATCACAAAACTAAAAAACAGGTAAATGGATGATGTTGGAAACTGTTATGCTAAGTGAGATCGGCCAATCCCAAAAATCCAAAAGCCGAATGGTCTCTCTGATAAATGAATGATGATGCATAATGTGGGGGGGAAAGATGGCAAGAATGGAGGAAAGATAGCTAGCATAGAGGGAAGGGAGGGGTGGAGGCGGGTGGGGGGTAAAATCAATAACAGAGTGTGTGACAGATATCATTGCCCTGTGTACATGCATGAAAGCACAGATGGTGTGACTCTACTTTGTGTACAACCCTTGAAACAATAGCTGTACTCCATTTGTGTTCAATGAATCAATAAGTAAATAAAAAAAAAACAAAATGAGTTCTACTATCATGCATAATTAAAAAGAAGCAATAAACAAAAATGACCCCATTTTCAGTTTTCTTAGTTGCTGGTAACTCCAGTCAAAATATTTATTTAACCTTTTACTGTCATGTATAACTAAAAATAACAAGTAAAATTTTTTTAAATAAAAAAAAAAACAAATTCTCTGTGATGAATCAACTATGATGACAAAAAATCTGTAAAATATTACCTTGAAAAACAGAGAACAAAACCAAACTATGAATGGTGTGGATAGAGCTTGTGTCAAAGGAAAATGAGATCCTACATCATGTCTAAATTCCAAGTCCTTATTTGTAGGAAATAAAGGAATTGACACAAATCCTTTCACATAATTGATGTCCCTGATTTCTTTCCTTCAGTAGGATTATTTTAAATGGGTTCCTTGGATCATCCTTGCACTCATACCTCAACAAAATAATTCTCATTTCCTTGAAAAAATCAGAGCATACCATCATTCACCCATCCCTTCACAGCATCTCTTAAAGCATCCCTCAAAATGAACAAAAGTAAAAAAAAAAACTGCTTCAAATGGAATGAGCATGGATCTTGAGTGATACAGGGAAACCAAGCATTACATAGCCTATTTGGCTGATGAATGATATCAGTGGAAGCTAGTTATTGCATTCATTGTCAATCCGCATAATACTTTAATAAATGATTTCAATACACATGCATTGCACAGCAAATTGAGTACACCGTGGGTCACGTCCAGCTGTGTTTTGTCTACATCTCTCAGTTTTCAAGTTGATATTGTGGTTTTCTTGGATAAACTTGAGGTGTAAAATCCCACTTCTTTGACAGAGAGACTGCAGTGGGTCACATAATGCGTCTCCTTAGCAAACACTAGTGCCATTGATACCTTTAAGTCATTCCCTGTTGAAATGTAACAGTGAAGTCCCAATATATACTCAACCAATGTTCAAAAGCCGACAATGCAGAAGAATCAATTTGAGACCTGGTTTATATTTTCTCAATGTTGAAGTTGCTGATGCAATACACATGCCAGAAACATGGGTTATTTGAATGGCTTGCCAGTCATCTGATCTGTGCTGCCCAAACCAACTGCAGTAACAAGAGGGTGTATGACAGCACAATTTTATCAGAATTGCCATGGGAACTAGAATATGTACAGGTTCTGGCTACTGAGAAGGACCCTTCAAGAAAATCTCCTGTCCATCTGTGCTGGGAAGAAGGAAAAAGTAACAGAAGAGTCCCAGTGGTCTTCTGTTCTCCACAAAGTAGATCCTAACCTCCTACCATAGGAAAATAGGAATCAGCATGTGCTGTGGCAGTGTCCCCTGGGGCTTTGAGATATCTGATTTCACCCAAGATAGGAGGCCCTGTTGACCTGAGATTTTCCCATACTGTCCAAGACTGCAAAGTGGTGATGTGCTCAATGGGCTGCAGCATGCATTATGATTTCCTGGGAATGTGGACCCACTGCAGGAAATGGTTCCCAAAATGTGTAGTGGACCTACACATGGTTGTGATGTGTGGATATATGAGGTTGGATGAGTCACCAAGCCTAGGACAGGCCTCAGTGGGATGATGCTATGAAGAAATTCCTGCTGGTATGGTTTCACTCAGTACATTGCTTTTGGGAAACTGGCCTAAGGATTTAGCAGCCACTCACAATAAATGCCATTGCCATTTCATAGAAGATGAGTATGTGTACAGCTCAGAGGATGGTGTATTTACCTGGGAAACAACACACCAAATCTGGGGTGATGACACATATTTCATGAATGCCCCAATAGGAGACAGCTGGAACCTAGGATTTAGAACTTCCAAGTACAAGTGAGGAATGGTTGAGCTCCACAATGTGGAGAGTTGGGAGTTCATAGCTAACAATTTAGGATGGAGGGTAGCATGTTGCCTGCAATCTAGGACAGACATTCTTTGCTCACTCCACAGGCCAAGCCAAACCACCTGTGCTGTTGTCTTACAATTGTGTTGTTCTCAGAAAATGTCTTGCTATGGTTTTCCAAGGAGCCCTTTAACTCACCTTTTCATGCAGAAATACTTTCACAATGTTTCTGCAATTACAATGTAGTTCTCTTGACCTCCCTATCACCTGTCTGATCAAAGGCCTTCTCAACAATTCCAAGGACACATTAACCAGCTTTTAGAAGAGGCCAAATAAAGGCCAATGTCACATGCCCTGGAAAAATGATCCTCCATAAACATGAAATTGAACGATGAAACAAGTGCCTGATGAGACCATTATGAGCACACTATTACAGGCGATCACATGAAATTTGAACATGCATCCATCTGAAAGAGATGAATGGGAGAAAGTCTGGACATTGAATATTCAAAAGGGAGGAGTAAAGGACATTCCTTGTGCACTAAATGCAGAAGGGTGTTGGAGGAGAAACCAATTTCTGTGAAGGGACTGTAAAAGACGTTACCTTGTGAGTGATCTCCCCACACATTCCAGGAATTTTCTGCAGCAGAAACTGGTATGCAAAGTCAGAAATAAGTAGGGGTCACATTGTTGAAAGCAAGGATAGTTACTGATCACAAGTGCAATTGCTGAGGACTGAAAGGCCCTCCCCCATTGCTGACTCTACCCTGAAGCTTTCAAGTGATATCTCATTAAGCACATGCATATTTAGCTTTCATGGCATATGACCTGAGAGGGAAGACCTTGCTTCAGCACAACACGTACACTCAAGCATTTGAAATTACACAAGTACAGATTTGCCTATGAACCACTGAATGATACCTCAAAAAATAAATAGTAAAGCACACCATCACAAATCAAAACAAAATTATCTCTGTTATGATGCAACAATGAAGACACAATACACGAGACATCCTCACTTGACGAACAGAGAAATCAACAGAAATATGAAAGGTGTGATAGGACTTAATGTGCAGGAAAAGGAGATCCCATAGCAAGTCAATATTCCAAGTCATTATTTGTAGGAATTGCAGGCATTCACACAAATTGTGCCATGTATCTAATGTCTCTGATTTCATTTCTTAAAGAGGATTTTTTTAAATACACTTTTTGGAGCATCCCTGCACTAACATCAGAATCAAAACCTTCTCATTTCCTGATAAAAATCAGAACATATCATCCTTCACACATTCCTACAGAACATCTCTTAAGACATCCCTCAATATTAACAAAAGTCTGGAAAAATGCTTCATTAGTAATAATCCTGGATGTTGATTGATACAGGGAAAGCAGGCTTTTCATAACCCCTGTGGCTCCTGAATGATATCAACCAAAATTAAATTATGAATTCAGTGCCAATTCACATAAGTCTTCAATCAATGGTGTCTATAAACATGCAAAGCACAACAATCTGAGTACACCCAAGGCCACATGCAACTGTGTTTTGTCTACATCTCTTGGTGTTCAAGTTGATATTGTGGTTCTGTTGGACAACTTTGAGGTGTAGAAGACCACTACTTTTACAGAGTTTCTGCAGTACACCCCAGAACACTTCTCCTTTCCAAACATTAGTGTTGGTGATATGGAAGGTCATTCCCTACTGAAAGGCAACAATGAAGTCCCAAAATGTGCTCAAGTTGAACTTCAAAAATGAAAGTGGTGAAGAGTCTATTTTAGGCCCTTGTGAGCTTTTTATCTTGTAGAACTTGCTAATGGAATACACTTAGCAGCATATTAATGAGACCATTACAACCTCTGCATTCCTGAGTTGTCTAATCTTCAGGAATATTGACTTTTAAGAAATCTAGGGCTTTAAGGAAACACTTTTTCTTTTCACCACAGCTGCTTCCTGAATACACTCTTAGAATTGTCTTCCAGTTAAATTTGAGACTTATCCAATCGTTTTCTGATCACTTGATTGAACAGTAGTGAAAACATTGACTGAGCAGGCTCCTTAAGATAGATGACTGCATATTCTGAAGACCTGAGTATGAATTATGCTTTGAAGGAAAACCCCTGCAAGGTGAATCCAAATAATATCTAGCAAATTCTGTAGGGGGCTTTGGAGAGTAATGCAGCCAGAAAACTTTGGTTCAGTTCAAATCTGAATGTCTAGAGAGTCATGAGGAGACAAAAATTTATCCTTGGCCATTTAAGGAAAAAGAGAGATGTAGCTCCTCAATGAGAAGGCATTAATCTGAGAGCACCATGGATGCATAAGGAAATTGAAGGAATCTTTCAGACTTGAACACCAAGCCCGTAACATTGAAAATGTTCACCTCAGGGTCATTCTTTTTATTCCTCCTGACCTTTTCCTTGTGCAAATTCTAAGCAGTTGGGCAAAATGCATACACCAGGGAAGGTGCTGGACTTGATTATCATCTCACGTAAGTGGATGCTTGAAAAACCTGGTGTCCTGGAAAAAAGGCTGTTTCCCTATTGAGGGAATGTCTCAGGAAATTGGTGAGGCACAGTTTGCAAATATATATAGGGAATGGGAAGAGATGATTTCTCAGAGAATCTGTAAATTCAAGAATAATATTTACTCAGAGAAAAAATCATCCACATTCAGTTTTCAAACTTCCAGTAGTTATGTTTGCAGGAATTTCTGTCAACATTGTTGCAGTGAGATTATTTGCAGATTGATCTATCCACTGAGCTGTCAATTCTTCATTTTCCCCAAAATGCTGCTACCTTGGTTTTGAACCCTCTCAAGAGAAGACTAATTTGATTCCCACTGCTCCTGGCACAGGAGAGTAAGAGAGAGGAGACCTCAAATATGGAGGGTGGTATGGGCTGGAATGCGGGAACTTGGTTTGGAAGGGCAAGGAATTTTCTGACTCATGTAGGAGAATACAGTTTTCTTTTCAGGCTCTTTCCAGGGCACATTTTTGGACCTTGGGCAACATGATTTTCCATGAATGGATTGAATGTCATCCTAGTTGCACTGAATATACCATCTGCAGTCTCACAACTGCCATATGACAGCACAATGGCTTCTGGGTTTCCATGGAAATAGGAATGTTTTCAGGATCTGACTTCTGAGGAGGAAACTTCAAGAAAAGCTCATGGGTTGGGGTTGTGGCTTGTGGTAGAGCACTTGCCTAGCATGTATGAGGCACTGGATACTATTCTCAGCACAACATATAAATAAAATAAATGTTCCTCCACAACTAATAAAATAATAATTAAAATGAGATGAAAGAGAAAATTAAGCACATTCCCAGCTGTTCTTGGAAGAGGAAAGATGAAGCAGGACAGTCCCAGTGGTCTCATCTGGTCCACAAATTCAATCATAATTTTGACAAAGAAGAGGAATCAGGCTGTGTAGTGTGCATATCCCCTTGGGCTTTGTGATATCCCACTTCATCCAAGATATGTTACCCTGCTGAAACCTGACAAGTTGCCTTATCCTCCACGTGCACATGGGCAATGTTTGCTCACTGAGCTGGAGCAGGCATTATGATTTTCTGGGAAGGTGGGATTCCCTTCAGGCAATTGGTCCCCTCCAGGATACATAGACCAAGGAGAGTAAGAGGAGTGCCTAAGGACATGTCCTTCACCAAGCCTACCACAGTCCCCAAGGTCATGGCCTGTTGAGGACACTCCTGCAGGTCTGGACTCACTCAGTAGATTTGTGAGTAGGGAAACTTGCCCAGGGCATTAGCATCCACTCTCAAGAATGGCTGGTGACATTTCAGAGAAGAGGAGCATGTGAGGGAGCTCAGTGGTTTAGGTGAAATTAGAACTGGGTAACAATACACAATGTCTGGTGTGATGCCACACATTTCCAAGAATGCCCCAACAGAAGACAGCTGAAACCTCAGGCTTAGGTCTTCTCAGTACAAGAGAGGAACAACTGAGCTCCCCATCGAGGAGGTGAGGAAGTTCATCACTCAACATTTATTTATTTATTTTTTATTTACTTATTGATTCATTGAACACAAATGGAGTACAGCTATTGTTTCACTGGTTGTACACAACGTAGAGTCACACCATCTGTGCGTTCATGCATGTAACAGGGCAATGGTATCAGTCACACACTCTGTTATTAATATTACACCCCACCTGCCCCCACCCCTCCCTTCCCTCTATGCTACCTATCTTTCCTCCATTCTTGCCACCTTTCCCCCCCGCATTATGCATCATCATTCATTTATTAGAGAGATAATTCGGCTTTTGGATTTTGGGGATTGGCGGATCTCACTTAGCATAATAGTTTCAAACATCATCCATTTACCTACAAATGCCATAATTTTATTCTTCTTTATGGCTGAGTAATATTCCATTGTGTATATATACCACAGTTTCCTTATCCATTCATCTACTGAAGGGCATCTAGGTTGATTCCATAATCTAGATATTGTGAATTGAGCAGCTATGAACATTGATGTGGCTGCATCACTGTAGCAATCTGATTTTAAGTCCTTTGGGTATAAGCCAAGGAGTGAGATAGCAGGGTCAAATGGTGGATCCATTCCAAGTTTTCTAAGGAATCTCCACACTGCTTTCCAGAGTGGCTGCACCAACTTGCACTCCCACCAGCAATGTATGAGTGTACCCTTTTC
>JAJEJO010044670.1:0-11462 GCA_020662805.1 Glaucomys volans | reverse complement strand
CTTCTGACTATCTTTGGTTTGAAGTCTGCTTTGTCTGAAATGAGGATGGAAACCCCAGCTTTTTTACTCAGTCCGTGTGCATGGTATGCTTTTTCCCAACCTTTCACCTTTAGTCTGTGGGCATGTTTTTCTATGAGATGAGTCTCTTGAAGGCAGCATACTGTTGGGTCTTTCTTTTTAATTCAGTCTGCCAGTCTATGTCTTTTGATTGATGAGTTTAGGCCATTTACATTCAGGGTTATTATTGAGATATGACTTGTATTTCCTGTCATTTTAGCTTTTTTAGTGTTTTTAGCTTAACTTTGTTTCTCCTTTGATTGACTCTTTCTTTATGGTAGTTCCTCCCCATGATGACTGAGATTGTTATTTTTCGTTTCTTCCTTTTCGAATATTTTGTGGAGAATGTTCTGTAGCACAGGATTTCTCTTTGTGAATTCTTTAAGCTTTTGTTTATCATGGAAGGATTTTAGTTCATCATCAAATCGGAAGGTAAGTTTTGCTGGGTATAAGATTCTTGGTTGGCATCCATTTTCTTTCAGAGCTTGAAATGTGTTTTTCCAGGCCCTTATTTCTTTTGGGGTCTGGGCTGAGAAATCTGCTGATATACATATCAGTTTCCCCCTGTAGGTAATCTGATCCTTTTCTCTCGCAGCCTTTAAAATTCTATCTTTGTTTTATATGTTAGGCATTTTCATTATAATGTGCCTTGGTGTGGATCTGTTGTAATTCTGTGCATTTGGTGTCCTGTAAGCTTCTTGTAATTGATTTTCCATCTCATTCACCATATTAGGGAAATTTTCTGATAATATTTCCTTGAATAGATTATTCATACCCTTGGTTTGTATCTCTGCGCCTTCCTCAATCCCGATTACTCTTAAATTTGGTCTTTTCATGATGTCCCATATTTCTTGGAGGGTTCGTTCATGATTCCTAACCATCTTCTCTGTTTGCTCAACTTTGTTTTCAAGATTAAATATTTTGTCTTCATTGTCTGAGGTTCTGTCTTCCATTTGATCTATTCTGTTAATTATGCTTTCTATTGAGTTTTTAACTTGGTTTATTGTTTCCTTCATTTCCTTGTTTCCTTCAATAATTTCTGTTTGTTTTTTTCTCAGAATTTCTATCTCTTTACTTGAAGTAATTTTTTGCTTCCTGCAGTTGCTCTATTAGCTAATTATTCATAGCCTGAATCTGCTCTCTCGTCACATCATTCTCTTCTCGGATCACTTTAATTATGAACATTCTGAAGTCCCTTTCTGTCATTCCTTCTACTATGCTGTGTTTGGGTTCTCTTGATATATCATCTAGGTTTAATCGGGACACTTTCTTCCCGTGTTTTCTCATGGTGCTCGTGTATCTTCCCCTCTGTTGCTTGAGGGGTGCTTGATCAAGTGGTGACCCAAGAAAGGTGCTGTCCCACTACCTCCAGGTTGGGAATGATCAATGCTTCTGGGCAGAGGCAGCCTAGTAGTAATTGTCTATCTAATTGATAGACAATTAGATACAGCAAGGTTTTAGACTCCGGGCCTGGGTGTGGGCCTGGGTACTAGATCAAGTTGGGGTGGTGTCACAGAACTGTTCTCAGTGATGGAGAAACTGGGCTTGATAGCCCAGGCTGATCTGAACTCCTCGCTGGGGGTTCAGGCAGTGGCAGGTGTTTGCTCTCTCCTGGGACACTGTAAGCTGGCGCCAAAGGCCCTAAACTCCCCGCTGGAGTCAGCGATCCCAGAGGCTTCAAGCCGGACCACTCCAGACGCCGCTGGCAGCCCCAGGAAACTGGAAATGGACCCTCTCTGACAGGGAAGCCACCAAACTCAGAGCAGTTCCAACTCCCCGCTGGAGTCAGCGATCCCAGGGGCTCCGGGCCAACCTCTCCAGGTGCCGCTGGAGGCCCCAGGAAGCCGGACATGGGCACTCTCTGCCAGGGAAGCTGCCGAATGGCGTGGAATAGTTCCCACTCCCCGCCAGAGACTGCGATCCCAGAGTTTCCCGTCCGGACCTCCCCAGACGCAGCTGGAGGCCCCAGGATGCTGGAAACGGGCCTTCTCCACCAGTTAAGCAGCTAAAATGGCGTGGAGTAGTTCCCACTCCCCGCCAGAGTCCGCGATCCCAGAGTTTCCTGGCCGGACATCTCCAGATGCCGCTGGAGTCCCCAGGTAGCCTGAGATGCTACATCTCTGCCTGGGAGGCCACCGGCTGGTGGCGGAGCCGCGGCCAGTGACTCCAAAGCCACTGCTGGGGACCCGCACTCACTTGTTGCCTGGCGCAGACCCAGGTCGGTGGCTCTGAAGCAGCTGCAGGGTCCGGCGCTCCTGGATGGTACCTGCCTGCGGCGGGGCCGAGCCCAGCCAGGCTGAATTGGTTCTGGAGCAGCACCTGGGGACCCCATATATGTGTTTTGAATATAAAATCTCGTTGAGAGTCATATTCCTGCTGTTTGAATCCTGAGCAAGTAGGAATCCACAGTGCAAGTAGGAATGCAGCCTTCCTCTAGCCTGCCATCTTGGATCCCCACACTCAACATTTATGATGAGGTCTAGCGAGTTGATGGCAATCTAGGAGAGACATTCTGTGCTCACTAAATAGGCCAGGCACCACCACCTTTGTTGTCTTACATAGAGTATGCACTCAAAATTTGTCTTGCTATGGTTTTCCAAGGGGACCTTTAATTCCCCCTTTTGATGCCAAAAACTTTTTCACCATGTGTTCATATAAGGTGTAATTGTCTTGACCTCCCTATCACCTGTCTGAACAAAGAAATTCTGCATATTTCAAGGACACTTTCACCTGCGGCTTGAAGATGCCAACTGCAAGCCAGTGTCACAGACCCTGGAACAATGATCCTCCAAACTCGTAAAATTGAAGGATGAAACAAGTGGATGATGAGTTCAGGATGAACACAGTATACAGGATATCCCAGGAAAATTAAGCATGCCTTCTTCTGAAAGAAGCATGGTAGAAAGGCTGGAAGTTGAATTTTTAATAAGGAGGAGTAATGGTATGCTTTGTGAGCTAAATGCAATTGGGTTTTGTGGAGGAAAAAAATTTATGGAAATGGACTCTGAAAGCGGTTTTCCTTGTGAGTGATCTCCCCATCAATCCAGGAACTTTCTTCAGCTTCAATGTTCTATGCACATACAGTAAGAAGTAGGGGCCAAATCATTCTGTGCTCAAGGATATTTACTCAACACTAGTGGAATTGTTGAAGACCTAAAGGCCCTCCCCCAATGCTCACTCTACACTGAATCTCACAATGGATACCCCATTAAGCATATGCAGACTTAGCTTTCCTGGCATATGACATGGTAGGAAAGGCCTTCCTTCCCCACAGGCACATACACCCAAGCACTTCAATTTACACAACTACAGATTTTCATATGGGCCTCTGAATGATGTTGCTGTAAATAAAAGTGCAGCACAACATCAAAAATCTAAACAAAACATCACTGTTATGATTCAACAATGATGATGTAATACTTGGAAAATCTTAACTGTAAAACAGTAAACAGGTTTCAGGTTGATATTCTGATTGTGTTGGGCAACTGTGTGGTGGAGAAGACAACTTCTTCAGCCTAGAGAAGGTAGTGCACTCCAGAATGCATCTCTGTTCCAAACATAAGTGTCCATAGTATTTGGTAGGTCATTCCCTATTGAAAGGCAACAATGAAATCCCATTATGTGTTCAACTGGAGTTTCAAGATCCAAAATGTTGAAGAATCCATTTCAGACCCTGGTGAGGCTTTTCATCTCGTAGAACTTGCTGATTCAATTTTCTTACCAGCCTGTTAATGAGACCAATACAACATCTGCACTCCTGCGTTATCACATCTTCATGATTATCAACTCTTAAGAAATCTAGGTCTTGGGGAAGCAGGTTTTCTTATCACCACAGCTGCTTGCTGAGTGCATTCTTTATGATTGTCATCCAATTAAATCTAAGATTTATCCAAACTTTTCCTTTTCACGTGTTTGAACAGTGGAGGCAATGTTGAGATACCGTAGGGTTGGCATGATCTGGAGAGGCTCCTTAATGTAGATGACTGCATGTTTTGCAGGCCTGACTATGTGATATGCTTTGCAGGAGTACCACCCCAAGACAGATTCAAATAATTTCTATCCAAATCTGTAGGTGACTTTGGAGAATAATCCAGGCAGAAACTTTTGTTTTATGACAAATCCCCATGTCTAGGGAGTCATGAGGTGACAAAGGTTTATCCCTGTCCCTTTAAGGAAAAAGAGAGTTGTAGACATTCAATAAGCAGTCAATAATATAGGGGTTCCATGGATGTGTATGGAATTAGGAGCAATATGCCCTTGTTGGAAATATTATATACTCTGATCTTTGGGACAGAAGTAAATTGAGGGAATATTTCAGACCTTGACACCAAGCCCTTACCATTGAAAAATATTCACACCTGTGTCTCTTTTTATATCTCCTGTCTTTTTCCTTGTGTGCATTCTAAGCAGCTGAGCCAAATGCATAACTCAGGGGAGGTGCTGGATCTTGATTATCAACTCAGGTAAGTGGGTGCTTGGAAAAGTTGGTTTCCGGGGAAAAAGTCTGTTTAACTATTTATGGAAAGTCTAAGCATGATGGCATGGCACAGTGTGTAAATATATAGAGAGAATGAAAGAGGTGATTTTTCAGAGGATCTGTAAATCCATGAATAATATTTTTTCAGAGTAAAAGTCATGCACATTCAACTTTCAAACTTCCAGAAATTATGGTTGCAGGAATTCCTGTCAGCATTCTTTGCAGTGAGATTATTTGCAGAAAGCCCTATCTATTGAATTGTCAAACCTCTATTTTCCACAAAATGGTGCTACCCTGATTTTGAACCCACTCAAGCAAAGACTAATTTGTTTCCCAGTTCTCCTGGGACATGAGAGTAAGAGGGAAGAGAGTTCTAATATGAAGAAGGGTAGGGGCTGGAATTCGGAAGCTTGGTTTGGATGGACAAGGAATGTTCTTTCTCATGTAGGAGATTGCAGATTTTTCTTTTTCCAGATTTTGTTGCTGGACCTTGGGAAACATGATTTTCCATGAATGTCCTGCATGTCATCCTAGCTGTGCTTCACATACCACCTGCAGTCACAGAACTGCCATATGACAGCACAATGGCTTCAGGGTTGCCAGGGCAACCGGAATGCATTCAGGATATGGCCAAAGCAGAGGAATCTTCAAGAAAAGCTTATGGGATTCAATTGTGTCTCCAGGGTAGTGCACTTGCCTAACGTGTGAGGCTCTGGGATTGATTCTCAGCACCACATATAAATAATAAAATGAACATCCAGCAACAACTGAAAAAATAATAATTAAAAAGAATTAAAAAAGAAAGAAAAGTTCATTCCTGGCTGTTTTGAGTAGATGATAGATGAAGCAGGGGAGACACAGGGGTCTCTTTTGGCAACAAATTCAATCCTAATCTCTTGACACAGGAGAAGAGGAATCAGGGTGCGTATTGGGTGTATCCCCTTGGGCTTTCTTGCATCCCACATCATCCAAGATAAGGCACCCTGATAAAACCTGACAGTTTGCTATATCTTCCATGTGCACAAGGACAACATGTGCTCACTGAGCTGCAGCAGGAGTTATGATTTTTTTGGAATTGGGACACCCTGCAGGCAATTGGTCACCACCTACCATTGTGGATCAGGTAGAGAAGTGTGGATGCCTGAGGACACGTGGAACACCACAATCCCCAGGACACAGAAAGTTGAGGACACTCCTGCTGGTGTGGACTCACTCAGTAGATTTTTGAGTAGGTACACTGGCCTAGGGCATCAGCATCCACTCTCAAGGATGGCCAATGATATTTCAGAGAAGAGGATCATGTGAGGCAACTCTGTGGGTTAGGTGAAATAAAACCTGGGAAACAAAACCCCAACTCTAGTGTGATGCCACACCTTTCAACGAATGCCCCCACAGGAAACTGCTGGAACCTGAGATTTAGAACTTCTAAGTACAAGTGAGGCACAGCTGATCTCCCCAATATGGAGATGAGGGAGTTCATCACTACATATTAAGGATGGAGTCTAGCAAGTTGCTGGCAATCTAGGAGACATTCAATGCTCACTCCACTGGTCATGCCCCATCATCTCTGCTGTTGTCTTACAATTAGTGTGCATTCAGAAATTGTCTTGCTATGACTTTCCAGGGGTCTTGAACTCACACTTTGATGCTGACAACTTTTTCACAATGTGTCTTCACTTAATTTGTAAATATTTTGACCTCCCTATCGCCTGTCTGAGCAACAAAATTCAACACATGTCAAAGGCACATTAACCACTAACTTGAAGATTCCAACTGCAAGCTAGTGTCACACACCCTGGAACAATGATCCTACACTTCCTGAAATTGAGGAATGAAACAGAGCCTGTTGAGTTTAGGATGAGCATATTTATACAGGACATTCCATGAAACTTGAGCATGCATCCGTCTGAATGAGAGGCATGGTAGAAAGGTTGGAAGTTGAATTTACAAACAGGGTGGAGTAAAGAGTATTTCTTGTGTACTAAATGAAGATTGGTGTTATAGGGGAAGATATCTTGTGTGAAAGGACTCTGAAAGAGGTTTTCCTTGTGAGTGGTCTCCCCAGACATTTCAAGAACTGCCTTCAGCTTCAAAGTGCTATGAAAATACAGTAAGAAGTAGGGTCCAAATCATTCTGTAATCAAGGATAGTTATTAATTACAAGTGGAATTGTTGAGGAACTAACGATCCTCCCCCATTGCACAATTTGCACTGAAGCTCACAATGGATACCTCATTAAACTTTTGCAGATTTAGCTTTCCTGGCATATGAACTGGTAGGAAAGGCCTTCCTTCACCATAGCACGTCCACCCACGCACTTCAATTTACACAACTACAGATTTTCATTTGAACCACTGAATCATGCTGCTGGAAATAAAAGTGCAGCATGACATTTCAAAACTGAACAAAACAATCCCTGTTAGGGTTCAACAATGATGACACAATACCTATAAAATCATAACGTGAAAAACAGAAAACAAAATCAAAGTATGACTGGTGTGGATAGGGCTTGGGTCATAGGAAAAGGAGGTCCTGCAGCATTTTTATATTCCAAGCCCTTATTTGTAGGAATTAAGGCATCACATCAGTCCTTCCACATAATTTATGTCCCTGATTTCTTTACCTAATAGGATTATTCTAATTAGCATTTCTTGGGTCATCCCTGCACTCATATTGGATTCAAATCATTCTCATTTCCTTGATAAAATCAGAACATATCATCATCCACTCACCTTACACAGCATCTCTTAAGGCACTCAGAAAATGAACAAAAATCTAAAAAATGCTTCATTTGGAATGAACATGGAACTTGAGTGATACAGGGAATACAGGCATTACATAGATTTCTTGGCTGATGAATGATATCAGCAGAAGTTAACTATTGCATTCAGTTTCAATCTGTAGATGTCTTTAAAAAATGATCTGTACAAACACAAAACACCACAAACTGAGTACACCCAGGACAATGTGCACCTGTGAGTTGCCTCCATCTTTCTGATTTCAAGCTGATATTCTAGTTGTGTTGAACAATTTGTAGTGTAGAAGGCCACTTCTTTTGCAGAGAGACTTCAGTGCACCCCAGAATTCTTCTGCTTCACAAGCATTAATGTCAGTGCTATTTGTTATGTCATTTCCTTCTGAAAGGCAAAAATGAAGTCCCAATATGTGCTCGACTAGAGTTTCAAAACCAAAAATTTTGAAGAATCCATTTTAGGACTTGGTGATCATTTTCATCTTGTAGAACTTACAGATGCAATACTCTTGCCAGCATATTATTGAGATGGTATGACCTCTGGGTTCCTGTGTTGTCTCATTTATAGGAATGCTGACTCTTAAGAAATCTAGGTCTTCGAGGAGGCAATTTTTCTTATCACAACAGCTGCTTGCTGAATACACTCATTATAAATTATCTTTCAATTAAATCTGACACATATTCAAGCATCTTCTGTACACTTGTTTGAACAGTGGAGAAAAGGATGAGATATTGTAGAGTTGGCATGATCTGAAGAGGTGCCTTAAGGTAGATGATTTCATGTTCTGCAAGCCTGATTATGTGATATGCTTTGCAGCAAAACCACATCAAGGCAGATCCAAATAAAATAGATTAACTTCTCTGGTGGCTTTGGAGAATAATTGAGGAAGACAACTTTGTCTCAGGTCAAACTCCAATGTCTAGGGAGGCATGCAGAGGCTTTCCTTCCTCTACTTTTAAGGAAAAAGAGAGCTGTAGCCCTAAGTGAGCAGGGAATGATCGGAGGGTATCATGGATGCATATGGCAGTAGGAGCTGTGGCATGTGTTGGAAACATTATATGTTCTAATCTTTTGGACAGATGAAAATTGAGGGAAACTTTCATACCTGAATACCAAGCCCATATCATTGAAAAATGTTCACACCTATGTCTTCTTTGTATTCCTCCTGGCCTTTTCCTTTTGTAAATTCTAAGCAGCTGGGCAGAATCCATATCCCAGGGGAGATGCTGGACCTTGATTCTCACCTCAGATAAGTGGGTGCTTGAAAAAGATGCTTTCCTGGGAATAAGTCTGTTTCCCTATTTATGGAATGTCACAGCATGTTGGTGAGGCACAGTGTATAAATATGTATAGGGAATGGGAAGAGGTGATTTCTCAGAGGATCTGTAAATCCTTGAATAATATTTGCTCAGAAAAACAAACCTAAACTTTCAGCTTTCAAAATTTTAGTAATTATATTTGCAGGAATTCCTGTCAACATTCCTTGCAGTGAGATTATTTGCAGAAAGTCCTACCCATTGAAAGGTATATCCTTCATTTCTCTAAAAAATGCTGCTAACTTAGTTTTGAACACACTCAAGAATAGACTAATCTGTTTCCCAGTGCTCCTGGACATGAGAGTAAGAGAGAAGAGAACTCTAATATGGAGAGTGGTAGAGGCTGTCATGGGGGAGTTTGTTTTGGAATGGCAAGGAAATTTCAATCTCATGGAAAAGATTGCAGATTCTTTTCTCTTTGCAGGGCTTGTTGCTGTACCTTGAGAGCATGGTTTTCCATAAATATCTTGGCTGTCATCTTAGATGCACTGCACATACCACCTGCTGTTACAGAACTGCCATATGATAGAACAATGGCTTCAGGGTTGCCATGGCAATCTGAATGTGTTCAGGAACTGACTACTGTGAAGAAACCTTCAAGAAAAGCTCATGGGCTGGGATTGTGGCTCCATGATAGAGCACTTGCCTAGTATGTGTGAGACACTGGGCTTGATTATCCTCACGACATATAAATAATAATATAGAGGTACATCAAAACAAAAAAATAATAATGAAGTAAAATAGAAAGTAAACTCATAACTGAGTGTTCTTGGAAGAGGATAGATTAAGCAGGGCTTTGCCATCAGTCTCATTTTGGCCAAAAATTGGATCCTAACTTATTGCCACAGGAGAATAGGAATCAGGGTGTGAAGTGGGATTATCCCCATGGGCTTTTTGACATGCCCCTTTATCCAAGAAAATGGACCTTGCTTAAACTGACAGGTTGACATATCGTCCCTGTGCACAAGGGCTATATGTGTTCACTGAGCCACAACAGGCATTATGATTCCCTAGGAATGATGACACCCTGAAAGCAAGTTTTCCCCACCACCAGTTTTCTCCCTGTTGTGGAGCAGGGAGTGAAGCAGAGGTGACAGAGGACACATGGGTCACCTAGCCTACTGTAGTCCCTAGGGGCAAGGCCCTTCAAGGACATTCCTGCTGGTTTGGACTCACTCAGTATATTTCTGAGTAGGGAACCTGTCCTAGGGCATTAGCATCCACTGTTACAGATGGCCAATGACATTTCAGAGAAATGGAGCACATGAGGCAACTCAGTGGGTTAGGAGAAATTAGACCTTGGAAACATCACACCAAATCTGGTATGATGCCAAAACTTTAAAAGAATGCCCCAACAGGAGACAGCTCAAACCTGGGATTTATGACTTCTAAGTACATGTGAGGAACAACTGAGCTCCCGAATATGGAGAGAAAGGAGGACATCACCAAATATTTATGATGGAGTCTAGCAAGTTTCTGTCAATTGTGGGGATGTAGAAAGAAGCCACCGAGGCATATCCTCCAAAGGCTATGGAGGGGCATAATCCTTTGCTGAAAACACGGGATTCCTACATGCTCGCTGGAGAACACTCGCGAGTGGCCTGACCTGTCTGCGGACATATGCCCCAGGTGAGCTTCACTCTCCTCACTTCTCCCTCCGCCCTTTGGTAAACTGTGTGACTCCTCATTGGGCCATCTTCACAGACTATCATGTTACACCACTGGTTCTTTGTTCTTGGACTCCCCTCATCTATAAAAGTGCTGTAATTCTTTGAATAAATTTGAGACTGGTCTGGAACTTGCTCTCCCGAGGGCGTTGGTTACCTCGTCGGCCTTACCCCCTCCAGAAGGGACAAAGACCCACAGGTTGAGGCCTAGTCAAATAGTGACAATAGGCCTAGACCCAAACTAAACTGTTACGACAGTCAATCAAGGAGAGACATTCAATTCTCACATCACAGGCCAGGCTCCATGAACTCTGCTGTTGTCTTACAATTAGGATGCACTCAGAAATTGTCTTGCTATGATTTTCCAAGGGGACCTTGAACTCACACTTTGATGCTGACAACTTTTTCACAATGTATCTTCTTTTAAAGTGTAATTGTCTTGACCTCCCTATCACCTGTCTGAACAAAGAAATTCTGCATATTTCAAGGACACATTCACCAGTGGCTTGAAGATGCCAACTGCAAGCTAGTGTCACACACCCTGGAAAAATGATCCTACAAAATCCTCAAATTGAGGTAAGAAAGAAGTGCCTGATGAGCTCAGGATGGGCACATTGTTATAGGACATCCCAGGAGACTTGAGCATGCATCTGTCTGAAAGAGTAATGGTAGAAAGGTTGGAAGTCAAATACTCAAACAGGCAGGAATAAAGGGTATGCTTGTGCACTAAATGAAGATGGGTGTTGTAGAGGAAAACAACTTGTGTGTAGGGACTCTGAAAGAGGTTGCCCTTGTAAGTGGTCTCCCCAAACGTTCAACTTCAAAGGGCTTCTTCAGCATCAAAGGGCTATGCAAATACAGTAAGAAGTAGGGGCCAAATCCTTCTGTAATCAAAGATAGTTACTGAAAACAAGTAGAACTTCTGAGGACCTAACTGTCTTCCCCCATTGCTCACTCTACAATAAAACTAACAATGGATACCTCATTAATTATATGCAGATTTAGTTTTCCTGGCATATGACCTGGTAGGAAAGGCCTTCCTTCACCATACTGTGTACACCCAAGAACTTCAATTTACACAACTACAGATTTTCATATTGACCATTGAATGATGCTTCTGGAAAGAAAAGTGCAGCATGACATTGCAAATTAAACAAAGCAATCTGTTACCACTCAACAATGATGACACAAT
>JAJEJO010044665.1:0-134875 GCA_020662805.1 Glaucomys volans | reverse complement strand
TTTTTTTGGTAGGTATTGGAAATTGAACCCAGGGGCACTTTACCACTGAGCCACATCCCCAGCCCTTTTTATTTTTTGAGACAGGGCCTCGCTAAGTTGCTAAGCCTAACCTTGAATCTGCAATCCTCCTGCCTCAGCCTCCTGAGTTAATGGAATGATGGGCATATGCCACCTCACACAGCAAGGTCATTATTTTTTTTAACCTTACCTGCCCTCATCTCTCAAATGTATATCCCTCCCACCCCCTGCCCACTGTCCTTCCCTCTGTCACCTGCATTCTTGGCCACTTTCATCCCCATCCCTGGTTAATATTATTCATAACCCATCACTACCTGCCATAATACTCACCTCTTCCTGACTAATATCATCCATGGTGCCCTTTGACAGAGGCAACTTGATGTCCTGCATCTTGCAGGCCTGTAGCAAGTTGTGGCGATCACTGCGCTTCTGTTCAAGCTTGGTCTCAATGGCTGTCACCTCCTTCTGTAAGTGGGTCATTTCCCTAAAAAGGTCCAGGGAGGTAAGTGAGACCCAAATCTGACAGGCTTTCTCTTCTACCTACTCCTCCCTCCCTATCCCTGAGCCCACTCACTTGTTGGCACCCCCCAGTTTCTTCCGAATCTCCTCCATCTCATGATTCTTGTCATTCACTTCTGACTTCTTGGCCAGGTGCTGATTCTTCAGGTCTTGCAGTTGAGCCATGGTCTCATCTATGATCTTCATGTGTCTTTGTTCCTCCTGGTCCCAGCAGGGAACAGGATAAAACATGGTTTTCCCATCTCACTGCAGGATCTTCTCTTGCCCACCCTTCCCAACAGGCAGTGTGTTGGAGCTGCTCATCAATGAGCTCTGCTTTCACACCTCCATAACTCTGAGCCTTCTTTATCTTATTTGGCTGTCCTTCCCCCAAGCCCCAATTACATAAGTTACACTATAGACAAGTTCAAAGTATAGAAAAAGGATAAAGGAGATGGGAAGCATTCCTTAATACCACCAGCCAGAGATAACCAATTAACATTTTGTATATTTCCATCCAGCATTATTTATAAATAGCTTTACATAGTTGAGACTAGATTGTAATTAAACAAATCTGCATTCTGACAATGTTATATTTGAGCTTTTTTATAAATCAAAAATTTGTCAAGTATAGTATAACATGTTTTATAAAAACCCACACAAACAATACTATGTATTTCTAATTGTATGCATATATGAATGGACATGTTATTTAAGTAAATCCTAAAAGGTCTCAAAGAATACAAACTATCCTGGGCTTACCTCTGCAAAGAACAAGGGGATTAGGATTGAGAGTGGTCAGCCAAAGGAGAATTGTAACCTTACTTACCTTACTTATAATGTTCTAATTTTGTATTGGAAGATTTTTTTTTTCATTTTGATTTTAAGAAGTCATATAAAAAGGACATATCTGCAACTTACTCTCAAATAGCTCATAAAAATAAGCATACATAGAAGGAATGTAAAGCAAATGTGGTTAACATGTTCATGACTGATGAATCTTGGTGATCGGCAGATGGAAGTTCTTTGACAGTTGGCCTTTCTTGTGGTCAGTTCTGCATTCAACCAACCATAGATCAAAAATATTTGAGCCAGGCATGGTGGCAAATGCTTGTAATCCCAGTGGCTAGGGAGACTCAGGCAGGAGGATCACAAATTCAAAGCCAGCCTCAGCAAAAGTGAGGCACTAAGCAACTTACTGAGACCCTGTCTCTAAATAAAATACAAAACAGGGCTAGGGATGAGGCTCTGTGGTTGAGTGCCCCTGAGTTCAATCCCCAGTACCAAAAAGAAAAGTTTTGAAAAAAATAATTGTGCTTATATTGAATATATACACACATTTTTCTTGCTATTATTCCCTAAATATTAAAGTATAACAACTATTTGCATAGTATTACATATTACATATTATAAATAATATGAAGAAGATTTAAAGCATACAGGAGGATATGTACATGAATTATGGATAAAAAACATCATTTTATACAAATGACTTGAGCATCCTCACATTTTGGTGACTATGAGGGTGGGTCCTAGAACCAATCCCCCATGAATATTGAGGGATCAGTGTACTACTCCTGCAACTCTGCTAACCTGAAAATTATTTCAAAATAAGAAGTTCAAAAGTCACATAAATACATTATCCTGGATCATCCAGATATAAATCTAGTCCTGCCCTGAGATTTTACTGCCCTATCTGCAATTGCATTTAAGATTCCAATGACACAAAAGAGGACTACCTAATCACAAGGGGTTGATGAAGAAAACACACAAGAATGATGAAAGGCAGACATAGAAGTCAAATGATTAGTTCAAACCAAGAGAAAACCAAACCACATCAGGAGGGAATGCTGTAAGGAACAAAGGTTTTATGGTAACTTAAAGAGGAAAGATGTAGGAAAATAAGAGTCATCACAGAATACACGTTGACACAGGCATGTTAAACTCCAAAAAACTAAGGTATAGTAGCCACTAGAAAAAAAATCACACTGTGAAGTGATGGGGTTTCCACAAAACATCATCATCTGTTGCAATGAATGAATATAGTTAATCTAAATTTGGGGGGGCTGGGGATATAGCTCAGTTGGTAGAGTGCTTGCCTGGCAAGCACAAAGCCCTGGGTTCAATCCCCAGCACCACAAAAAAAATTAAAAAATAAAATAAATAAACAAATAAATAAATAAATAAATTTGGGGTTGGCAATCTTTGGGGCTGTACCTCTAAAGGTACTTGTCAGTTCACTATTACACTATTAAGTCTTCCTCCTTGCCTTCTCTGTGGGCTCCCAGAAATCCTTGTGACTGGACCAGCATGTCTTAAGACCAAACCCAGCAGACAATGAGATGTTGTACCTCTTACAGCCACTACAAACAAGTGACTATAGGTAACATAAATACAGAACAGCTCAGGATGCTGGACCTCAAAGGTAAGGCCAAGTGATTCTCAGAATTAGCGGAAAGGGACTACTAAGGGAAATGCCATGAAAACTTATGTTGACAAAGTAGACCTAATGAGTAAATATGAAATATAAATAAACTAGATTTAGTTGACAGACATAAATTCTGTGGATGTGAAATAATGAAAAAAACCAGTTAATTCAGTTACTCAAGGCTCTTCCAGATACGGCTCTAGCAGATTAGGGGCTGAAACAATTATTGACCTTCCTTGAGTATTTTTTATCTGAGCTCAATTAAAAATATATTTGTAAAAGGACTGAAATCAGCATACTACAGTGACACAGTCATTTCAATGTTTATAGCAGCTCGATTCACAATAGCTAAACTATGGAACCAACTTAGGTGCCCTTCAACAGATGAATGGATAGAGAAAGCGGTATATATACACAATGGAATATTACTCAGTCTTAAAGAATGAAATTATGGCATTTGCCAGTACATTGATGGAACTGGAGAATATCATGCTAAGTGAAATAAGCCAGTCCCAAAGAACCAAAGATGAATGTTTTCTCTGACATGCAGATGCTGATTTCTAATAGGGGGCAGGCGAATAGAAGTATTTTGGACTAGACAGGGGAGTGAAGGGAGGGGAAGGGGCATGGGGGTAGGAATGATAATGGAATGAATTGGACATTATTACCCTATGTGCATATACAATTACATGACCTCCACATCATGTACAATGAGACAAATGAGAAGTTATACTCCATTTATGTATGATGTGTCAAAATGCATTCTACTGTCATAACTAATTAAACAAAAAAAACTAAAACACACACACACACACACATACACACACACACACAAAAACTTTAAAAAAATCTGAATTTTATTCATTCTGGTAGTATTTTGTAAGTTTTCTTGGCTTCTGTTTAAGTATTCTAAGTATATATTTCAGTAACATCAAGGATTTAAGCCAATGTCTTAGGGGAGAGTTTG
The DNA here is from genome assembly GCA_020662805.1 of Glaucomys volans. NCBI lineage: Eukaryota > Metazoa > Chordata > Mammalia > Rodentia > Sciuridae > Glaucomys > Glaucomys volans. Next base: position 130,964 of record JAJEJO010044665.1, on the reverse strand, counting down.
GCTTTAAAAGGGTTCTCTGTATTACTGAAACATGAAGACCAATAAAGTACATAAATACATACATCAATGTACCATGATGTACTAAATTCCCACTTTCCAAGGGGCACATGGGTAGTTACCAAATTGGAACTATAAATTATACCAGTAATAAACAATATAAATTTTACTTGTAATTGCACAAAGCCTTGCTAGTGATCTTTTTTTTTTTTTTTGGAAGCAGGTATTGAACTCGGGGACACTCGGCCACTGAGCCACATCCCCAGCTCTATTTTGTATTTTATTTAGAGACAGGGTCTCACTGAGTTGCTGAGGCTGGCTTTGAACTCGCAATCCTCCTGACTCAGCCTCCCGAGTCGCTTGGATTGCAGGCGTGCACCACCACGCCCAGCTTTGCTAGTGATCTTGATGATCTCTTTAGGTATTACTGAGCTAGAGGGTATTCCAAAGCCTTCTGATGGATGATGCCATATTGTGCAAGAATACTGTTCCCCTGCACCATAACTGGTACTGAGTATTGTTCTTTTTTGTTTTTAAATCTTGAGTAACAGAATAGAAACAAATCATATACAATTGTTTCTACTTTAATTAGCATTTATTTGATTTCTGATAAGCATAAATTATTTGTACGTGTTCATGAGCTATTAGAATTTCCTGAATTGTTTATGTTACTTACCCATTTTTCCCCTATTCGTATCTTGGTGTTTTTCTTACTAATCTAGGTGAGAGATTCATAAACTATGGACATTATCCTTTTGTCATATTTATTCCAATTTTTCCTTTTTAATTTTCTCCTTCCTTACCTTCTTAAGTTTTTCTATCTCATTTTCATCCTTTTTCACTGTCTGTTCCCACATGTGTACTTTATCCTGGTCCTCCTTCAGTTGGTTCTTTTCAAAATCCAACTGGATGCCCAAGCGAGTCTTCTGATTTTCGAACTCCAAACTGAGGAGAGAAAGATGAACTAGGCCCAGGGCTCAGGGCCACCAAATTACTGCTAGATTCCAGTCACCACCAGCTCATCCACTGACATGCACATAAAACTGTTCTCAAAAGTTAAAAAACTAAAGTCCCCTGTGAACATGGCACAAGACGGGAAGACTAGGCCAAAACCCATTTATCACCCCTCAAACACTGCAGACTCTAGTACCTTTCCATTTTCCCATAAGAGGACATAAAAAGGTCCATCTAAACCCACCAGCTATGGTTAATTCTTATTTATTAAGCCTCTATGTACTTTACACATTATCTCTAATCCGCTAATCAATAGCTCCATCAGTAGGCATTATTATCCTAATTTCACAAACAGAGAAGACAGGCTAAAAGGCGAAAGACCTTGCCCAAGGCCACACAGCTAGTAAATGGCACATGAGATTGGAACCCAAGTCTAACACCAAAACCTGGGCTCATTCCCATGCACCATCATCAGAATATAATGTAGTGGATTTAGAGTGTTGGTTTCCCAACACTGCCACTTACTAGTAGTGTGATCTCAGGCAAGTTTAGTTATATTATATTCTCTATTCCTCAGATTCTTCATCTGTGGAAATAATAACAGTACTTACCTCAGAATTACTGATTTTCTCAATGAGTTAATATTAATAAAGTCCTTAGAACTGGGTCTGGCACACAGTAACTATTCAATAAACTTTACTTATGCTGGGCACGGTGGTGCATACCTGTAATCCCAGTGGCTCGGGAGACTGAGGCAGAAGTATTGAGAGTTCAAAGCCAGCCTCAGCAACTTAGCGAGGCACTAAGCAACTCAGCGAGACCCTGTCTCTAAATAAAATATAAAAAAGGGCTGGGGATGTAGCTCAGTGGTTAAGTACCCCTGAGTTCAATTCCCGGTACAAAAAAAAAAATTTAGTTATCATCACTTCCAGGTATACTGAATGTATTCAGCTCATTTTTGCCCAAGGGTTTTGATTCTTCTCAGCATCCCAACCACTGCCCAAGATTTTAGAACTTCTAAGGGGCAGAGCTTGGCTAGTACAAGACCATGGAGAAAATACTGGATTCTTACTATCCATTGTCCTATCCCCCATCTTTTCAGAAACTCAGAGTATATAACCAGTATATAGACACTAGCAAGTCAGGCAGGGCTAACAACTTTCAACTGCCCCTCCAACCTCCAATGTAGTGTGACAGCTGCTGCCAGATGTCATGCTAGCAGCTTAAACCTATTAGTCACTATAATCCAAATGGAATGTAATTAACTCTATAATTTTGAGCCACACAATTTTAAGTCTAATCTCCTAAGTATGACTCATAAAGTCTTCTGTGATCTGGCCCCTGCTGACCTCTCCACCACCCCCGCCTTCCTCCTGACCCTGTTTTTATGCTCTAGACATTCAAAACTACTTAGTATCCAGAACAAGGAATGCTCCCTCACACCTCCAAGCATGCTGTTCTCACTGCCTGCAAACTCTGTTCTTCTTCCACTACCTAGCTGGTTAAATCCTACTCACTCTTCAAGTCTTCAGTTCATCACTCCTTGTTCTGTGAAACCTTTCCTGGTGGTTCAGAGTAGGTTCTTAAGTTTCTGTTATACTGTGCTGGGTTCCTCCCTTTTGGCACTTTAGTTGCAGAGTTGAGTTAATCAAATCCCAAGGCTCATAACACTTATCACTGTCTACGCAAGATCGTTCTCTTATCTCCTTGTTTTAATCCCCAATTTCCACTCCAATTACCTTCCCTATTAATACATAACCCAAAGTGATATGTATACACACACACCCTTAAAAATACATATCCTTACAAAATGTTGTTTTCAAATTTACACAAATGCTTGGTGTTATAATTTTCATTCTTATTTTTTCAGTCAATACTGTTTATACTTTATCCATGTTACTATCTAGAAATCTTGCTTTGAGCTGCTCTACAGTACTGCAGTTTGTATAGTCATCACATTTAACTTATACTTTAACCTAGTGATGACCAATCTACACTGTTACCAATGCCCTATCAACACAGATTATGCCAAGATGAACAACTTTGAATGGGCCTTTTTGTGATCCGGTGGTAAGACTCTCTGGTGTAGGGGAAGAAAGGGATGGGTGTGTGGGTATGTGTGTATGTATGTGACCTCCATACTAAAGAGGACATATGTAAACTAATTTTCACCAAATACTTCTAGATATTTTTCTTTTCTGTAGTATGAGGGACTGAACCCAAGGCCTTGCTTATGCTAGGCAAGTGCTCTACAACTGAATTATATCTTCAAACCTTGCTAGATTGCTCTTAACTTGCATCCCTCTGGTTAAGAGACTGAACGTTAATTCCTACAGTTGTTAGCCATCCAAGTTTCTCTTTCCATAAATGCCAACTCTATATTCAACCCATTTTCTATTTTTTTTTGTATTTTTCCTTTCACTGACTTGCAGCTCCTTGAAAATGTCCTCTGTATGTTGTATATACCTCAATTATACCATCACACTGTTCTGTTTTTTTTGTTTGTTTGTTTGTTTTTTTGTTTTGGTAGTGCTGGGGATTGAACTCAGGGCCTCGTGCTTGCAAGGCAAGCACTCTACCAACTGAGCTATATCCCCAGCCCTGGTCTGTTATTGCTGATCTGCCTGTTTCCCCAAGTACTACATAAACTCCCTAAAAAAAAGATCCTCCAATTCAATTCTATATCCTTTCAGCCTGGCCTATGGTAGGAGTGCAATGAATATTTACTGTATTGGTAAAGGACTAGATGAACTGTTGACTAAGACCCAGGATCCAGAGAGTGACCTCCTTTAACAGTGATTATGTCATGTTCACTTGTCTTACCCCATCTCCCCTAGGTTCCTTCAATACCTACCACAGGACAACCTGGTGCAAGGTAGGTATTCAAGATTATTGAATGAATTAATAAACTAGAGTGAGAAAGAAAAAAGCTTATTTTATTCTGGCTAATCCTTCAACCGAGAACCCCACCATCCAATTAGGATAATGAGAAAATAAATACTAATGTTTATTGCTCTTAGCAGGTGCTAAGTATTATGCTAAATATTTCATGAGCGTTATTTCATCTGATCCTCCCAACAATACCACAACATAGGTCTCACTATTATCCCATGTTATAGAAACTGCAGCTTGTAGAAGTCAAGTTACTGACCAAGATAATGAGCTTCAGAACTCATTTAATCCAGGTAATCTGGCGCTCTTATTCACTATCCTATCATACTGCCTCCCTGATTTCCCTGTTGTTCGAGTCTTACCTACAATAAATTATTTTGGATCTAAGAGCTGGTCCATGTCTTATGACAGCATTTGACTTTCAAGGATGTCAGGCTGGAAGCTAAAGAGCATCCCAGTATTTTCTACCAATACTTCTACCTACCGCTTCTTGGCAATTTCATTCTGTCGCTTCACCTTCTCTTCCTCAAACTCCCGGATGTTGCGCACACCAATCTCCCGACAAAACTCTTCAAACACCTCATCCTCTACCTGAAGGGAGAAGTCAGAGAGTACAGAGGTTCTCCTGGTCAGAGTCTGCTTCAAATCCCAGTCCTGCCCTGATACATATGCTAGAATGGCTTATCCCATACCAACCTGGTTCATCTTCTCTTTTAAGTCTTTCATTTCCCTTTCTCGGCTCTGGATAATCCTCTTGATATCATTAATTCGAGGCCCGAAGTTGGCCAGCTCACTCTCCAGCTTGGACTTTTCCTATAGGCAATGGGTTGAAAGATAAGAGACCAGACTTCTTAGAGGACAAGAGTACCCTGACTGCACTGGACTCATGGTTAGGAAGGGTAAGCTCTCCACACATGAGAAAACCTGATTTTGCACCATTGCTCTAGTCAAGTCTCCATCATCTCTTGCTGGAGTCATCTCATGGCTTCTTTCCTGGCCTCCAGTTTAACCAGCTTCAATCCACAGGACTGGGCAACACAGTAAACACCTTTAACTATAGGTCCATAATCCCTTATCTATAGATACCCTGGAACTATATGTCCTAGAATTCAGACCTTTTTCTAGAGAAAGGTAAATTTTTTTATTCACACACATATAATTGTGCATATAAATGCACTACACATATTACACCTCCAGGGTAAGCTGGGGAAGCACCCAATAATTGAAAAGCATATTAAAATACCTAGAACAGTGCCAAAACCCACAGGGGCTGAAATGCCTATGGCTCCCTTTCAATTCACTTTTACAAGTTCAAAAATTTGTTGAATGAATATGCTAACAATAGCATCTACCATGAACTAAGCACCTGCTAGTCTAAGTACTTTATATTTATTAACCTGTTCCATCTTTACACGGATCCTATAAAGTAGATATCAATTCCCATTTTATAGATAAAGATAAAAAACGGACACTCTGTAACTTACTGAATGTTATACACTTAGCTGAGCCAAGATCTGAACTCCAGGCTGTCTGATGCTGTGCTACGCTTGGTTCTCCAGAACAATCTGGGTGGAGAGGAACAAGTTCCCCATCCCCAGAGAAACCTGGACTAGGAAAGTGAGGAGGACAGGGCTAAAGGCCAAGCCCCACCTGGAGATTTAGTGCGAGATGTCGTGTCTTGGTCTGTTCTAGATCACTCTGTGAGTACTTGAGTCGCATCTGCAATCCATGGGCCTGAGACTGCACCTGACGTAGCTCTGCCTCTTTCCGCTTTGCCTTCATTTGCTCCTGAAGGGGACAAGGAAGAGGTAGGTAGTAAGAAGGCAGTCAACATGGGCTCAGAACCCCCTACGGACCAGGGCTGTCCATGGCTTACTTTCAGTTCCTCTGTCAATCGCTCCTTCTTCTCTTTCAATTTGTCTACTGCTTTCTCATCCCAGCGCCGTGCCTTGGCTTTCAGGTCACTGGCTCCACCAGAGATGACTCCTGACTTCTGGAACAGGGTCCCATCCAGTGCCACTGTCTATACACAGTATAGAGAACAGAGGAGAAGCTAAACAGGAATCTCTATTACTAAAAGTGTTCAGCTCCAACCTGGGTAAGGGAACCCATACCTTGTGGCGCTGATGGCCTCCAAAGGCAATGCGGCGGGCATCTTCCACATTGTCACAGACAAGGGCATTGCCACAAGCATACTGCAGGGCTTTTTTGATGTGAGGTGGCTCATAGCGAATCACATCAATCACTAGCTTGGCCCCTTTCAGCTCCCGCAGTTTTTCATCTGTAGGTTTCACCTGTGGAAAGAAGCTCAATAAGTGGTAGAACATGGAGGCCCAAAAGGAAGGACTCTCGAATACTGCCCTAACCCCATTCTCTCAAGCCTCACCTCCAGGTAGTCAAGAGGCAAGAAGGTCTCAGGTTCCCCACGCTGCTCCTTGATATATTGAATACAATCCCGGCCTGTCTTCTCTGAGTCTACAATAATGGCATCCATGTTCTTGCCCAAAACCTTGGTCACAGCAATCTGGTACTTCTTTTGTGTGGGCTGGCAGAGGTCAATGAGGCGACCATACTAAGTAAAGAAAGAAGAACAAAAAGTAAAGCATGATTTTTTGGGGAGCTGATTTAGGAATCTCAATTATCAACTCAGAAAGGGCAGGCTACAATCTCTATCAGAAACAATCAACATAACTATACTTCCTACTGGTCAAACTAGCGAGCTAGTTCTACAGCTGTGTAACCCTACCTCATGTGAATAGAAATGGACTGAAGGGGGTACTTGCCAGACTAGTGCTTCCTGCAATTTAGAGCTGCACAGTAGCCAATCCTAATGGTCCTCCCAAAGGTGGAAACATTTGGGTTAAGAGGCAAGCAAAGGAATGAATACATGGGTTACATAATGTAGGAAAAGCAGTATTACATTAATACCTCAAAAGAGGCTCAGAGCAAGAGATGACATTATCTCTCAGCTCAACTATACCAAAAGTCCGAAAGGGTGAAGGTACAGGTTTTCTAAGACTATTCCTGCTTTTAGAAACTGACAAGAGTGAATGGAAGCCTATAAACCTGAGCAGCCTCACCCAGAAGATATTTACATATGATATGATGGACTAGATTAATTATTAATGAATGACTGAAGAATATTCTAGTAATGTGCCAGTTTCTTTTGACTCATGATTTTTCTGCTATAAGGGATTTGTACTCAAAGACCAGGGTGGACTGGGATACTGTGAAATAAACATTTAGAGCTGGGTGCAGCAGTGCATGCCTGTAATCCCAGGAAGGCTAAGACCTCAGCAACTTAGCAAGGCCCTAAGCAACTCAGTGAAACCCTGTCTCAAAATAGAAAATAAAAAAAGGTTGGCTCAATGATTAAGCACCACTGGGTTCAATCTCCAGTACCAAAATAAATAAACAAAACAAATAAATAGGACTGGGGACTGGGGATGAAGCTCAGTGGTAGAGTGCCTCTGGCTTCAAGCCCATTACTAAAAAAAGAAAAAAAAAAAAAAAGAAATAAACATTTTGTCCTGGTCTCCAGTTCCTGACACACACACAGCTCCAAAAACCAGAGTGATAACAAGGTGCTAACTGGTCACTCCTAGGTAGGTTCAATATGGGAGTTAGTCACTAGAAAGACCAAGGCAAGGTTAGAAGGTTGAAACCTTTAGCCGTATCCCACCCATATCCTCTGGTGAGGGGAAGCTAAGCTGAAGGTTGAGGAGATCAGCAATGGCCAATGATTTAATCAATCCTGTCTATGTAAAGAGGTCTCCATAAAAACTCAAAAACTGTGTTCATAAACTTCTAGATACCTGAAGAGGTGGTCCCTGGAAAGTGGTGTGCATAGTGAGGGAATAGAAACTCCACGACCTGGGTTGGGATGTAGCTCAGTGGCGAAGCACTTGCCTCACATTTGCAAAGCCCTGGATTCAATCCCCAATTCCAAAAAAAGGAGAAAGAAGAAAAAGAAACTCTAAGACCCTGCTCCTATGCTTCACTCTGCATCACTTCCATCTGGCTATTCCTCTGTATTCTTTGTAACATCCTTTAAAAAATGGGTACACCTAAATGTCTCCCTGAGCTCTATGAGCTGCCCTAGCAAATGAGTCAAAACCAAGAAGGGGGTCATGGGAACCCTATTTATAACAGGTCAGTCAGAACCACAGGTCACAACCTACCACTTACAATTGACATCTGAAGTGCAAGGCAGTCTTGTCAGTCTGAACCCTTAACATGTGGGATTTGACACTAAGTAGACAGTGTCAGAACTGAACTGAATTACAGAACACCAAGCTGGTACCTGGAGAACTGCTTGGTGTGTGTGTGTAGGGGGAGAAACCCAAACCTCTGTTACCAAAAGTGAAGTGCTGTATTAACTGTGTGAGAGTAAGTAAAGCACCATAGTATTTTCCTGTCCCACAGAGGAACAGAATCCCCATCTTATGGAAAAAAAGCCTATTATGGCTCCAAAGCAACAATGACTCAAGCAAGTTATGTCTCAATCCAAAATCACCTTTCAAAACATCACTTTTACCGTTTCACAGACCACTGCAACACAGGCACTATATGTCAAATATGTTATATACATTATATCAAACTTTCATAAGCACCTAGCAAAATAAATCTCTTTTACCAGTGAGCATACATCACCCCCAACGAAAACTAAGTATGGTTTCCTAAGAATCATCAGATAAAGGACAAGATCTTTAAGGCCAGGGACTGACTCTAACTCATACTTATCTCCCCAGCAGTACCCAGAGGAATGATCAGGAAATATATGTAGAACTGAACTAAGTTGAACTCAGGGACAGGATAATTCAGAGGGCTAATACTCAGGGAACGGAGGAACTCGGAATTTGGTGAAAGGGGCCAAGAGAGCTAATAAAGTCCAGGGTGTCCCTAAAAGCTAAGGGGCTCTCATGAAAATAGAAGGGAGAACAGTGGAGTAGTGAAGGGGACAAAAGGGGAGGAAAAAGGGATAGGAAAGGGGATAATAAAATTAACCAAATTATGCCATGAGCTTGTGGGAACATATCACCATAAATTCCACTTTTATGCAAAATAGTAGTGTACCAATTAAAGAAAAAACAATAAATAAATAAAACTAACGGGCTTGCTGGTACATGTCAAGGGAGGTCATGTGGAAGACTGCACAGAGCTATTTCCTGGGAGAATAATTCCAGCACCATAGTCCTTTACCCTTCCAAAGGCTTCCCTGGCTTCCCTAACCCCACATAGAGCAGTGGACACAAGACAAACCCTTCAGGAAGATGCAATTAGTATGTAAAAGAGAAAATAAGCTTAAGAGTCAGGAAAAATTTGGTCTGAATTGCAGTTCTTCCACTTATAAGCTAGGCTTCTTTGGACCAGTCTCTGAGTTTCAATTTCTCCAATTATAAAAGTAAGATTTAGCAACCCTGTCCTCACAGGGTTGTTGGGAAAACTATATAGTAGTGGGGATGAGTAAATGCTCAACAAGACTCCTTTCTCCTGTCTTACCACAGAGCCAGGGTAAAGGCGCTTGATGCTTTCCATTATCTCTGCCTTTCTCTGCTGACGGCTGCTTTCCTGGCGGTCGATGCGTGCATCCCCCAATTGCTCCATCACCTGATTCAGCTCCTTATTAATCTCATCAATTCGTCGCTTGGCCATCTCCACCTCCTCGGTCAGTTCTCCCTCTAGCTTCTTCTGCTCCTCTAGGGACTGCCTACAAAGTAATAGAACACAGAAGTTATCCAGGCTGGTGGAATAATATTCCTGATAGAGGGTTCTGGCAGTCCAGACTAAAAAGGGACAGAACAGGAGTGAAAGGAGAGGGGAAGGCTGCTGAACCACATACTTGCTAGTAGTGATGTATTCCTCCAGCTTCTCAATCCGCTTCTGATTCTCTTCAATCTCCCGTAGTTTCTGCTTGATCTTGGCCTAGGTAACAAGTAAATTCTATCACCGGGGCTGAGCCAGTTAACTCCATGAGCACAGAGGCTTACTCACACTTTCTATGTGACCACTCATTCAAGAGCCCAAGAGTCCAAGATTAATGCAGGAGGCCTACTAAAAAGGAGACACACAGATAATGTCCAGCTTGGTCTGCTAACTGACAGAGGCCTCCCAGGGCTCCAGAACCTCTCATAGGTGTTGTTCCCACTCCAGGATTCCTCCTCACTAATCAGAGGATCAAACCAAGGCAAAGTAAGCTTCACAGGCCCTTCTGAACCTGTTACTTCCACTTCATAGAATACATATTAAACACTTAATACAGGGTAACTATTAATATGTACCACATTCTTTTAAATATTTAAATAAGTGCTTAGCAGAATGCCTAGAATATTTCAGGCACTTGGGGCAATATGACAACTTTCTATCATCATCATCATCGACATTAGAAAAACAATAAGTATTTGTATACCTGGTAAGAGTGTGAGCTTTAGAGCTAGACTGCCTGGGTTCATATCCTGGTTCTACTGCATAATAATTATATGAGCTCAGACAAATTACTTTAACTGTGAAACAGTTTCCTTATTTGGAAAGTGAGGATAATACTAACATCCCATAAAGGTAGTCATAAATAAAGAATTAAATGAGTGAATGTATGTAAAGAACATTATCACACAATAAGTACTCAATAGATGTTAGTTACTGTCATTATTGTTAAGACTATCATTATTTCCTTTTTTACGGACCATCATTCCTTATCTTTTTGTGTGCTAGGGATTGAACTAAGGGCCTCGCACTTGCTAAGCATGCACTATGCCACTGAGCTATATCCCAGTCCCCAGCCATAATCTTGTAACTTTTGCCTACCTCTGTCTCTACTTTCTTCCGCTCTTCCAGATCCAAACGGTCCTGGTCAGCTTTCTGGTCTCGATTGAACTTCTCCAGCTCCTGCGCTAAAGTGGCTGCTCTCTTGCTGGCTTCTTCTTTCAGTCGGTGGTATTTCTTTACCTGTGGTAGGGAGAGAAAGGAGGACAAGAATGACTAAGTCAGCCCAGGTCAGACCAGCAATCTCCTCTCATCCAACTCCTTCCAAGGCTTACCTGATTCTCCTCCAGGGTCAAGTCTCTGCCCTGACTCTGACTCTCCTCTTCCATCCGTTCTTCAAACTCCTGCCGGGCCTTCTCCACCGAAAGCATCTCCTTCTCTAGCTCATCCATGTCACCTTTACGCTTCTTATAGTGCTTCTGAGCATTCTGCAGAGACTTCTTAGCTGCTTCCAACTTCTTGATTTTGTGGGAGGTATTTTCCTTGGCTTTGATGTACTGAGGTCGCTTCTGATTCAGCTCTGAGTCCTTCTCCCTTTTGCCAGAGAGAAAGGGGACAATCAGCACAGTGGAAGAAGGGAGGAGTGCCAGGCTTTTTACTTAAAGAAAGGGGGACCTGAGTTCCCCAGCTATTCTCAGTTAATCTAATGTCCCATGGATATTCAAAAAAGGGACAGTACAACTATTACCTTAAACTATAGCTACAGCCTCATGTTCTAGCTCCTTAGAGTCAAGAGGCAGCCTAGCCACCTACCTCTTCTTTCTCCTGTTTGGCCTCCTTGCTTTCAGCTACAAAGCTACCACCTCTGCTCTAACGTAGGTCAGGCCAGAACCCTTCATTAACATCCAAGAAGACCCTGTGTTTACTGAGTTGTTCCTTCTCTGATCTATTTCAAATGCCTGTTCTTCATGCGTCTAGCTTCAGATTTGCTCTTCCAGGACAGTCTTCTTGGCCATTTCAGTGGCTGGGCCTTTACTGCTTCTTCTCATCTGATAAGGTCACCACCCCTACTAAGTTCTCCCTCATCTGAGAACCTATCTATTCAGGATCTAAATACTTAAATATTTTATGTTTTAAATGCAGGTCAAGAAATGCAAGGACCTGGTTCTGGCCAAAGCAAGTCAAGAAGATAGAGAAACTAGTACAGACCCTGGACTCTAGGCTCAAAGAAACCCTAAGAAACAGCACAGCCTCTTGGTTTCCTACAAATTGCAGGCCCAAGTCTGCTTCTTACTTGATTTCCTTCTCGATCTGCTGCTGCTCCCGCATCATTTTGCCCAGCTCCTTCTTCTTCTCCTTCAGCTCATCCTCTACCTTGTCCATTCGCTTCTTGTCTTTCTCAATCTCTTTGTTCTTTGAGGCCAGTTCCTTGTTGAGTTTCTCGATTTCTACTTCATTATGGTAAAGCTTAAAGAGTTGCAGCTGTACCTGAGCTCGCACCACCTCATCTTTCAGGCGCTGGTAGCGGTCCGCCTGTGCAAATGGGAATGGGGACAGAGGTACATCAGTAAGGCACTGGCTCCATTCAGACCCCTCAGAGTCAAGAGGCAGCCCGACCACCTACCTCTTCTTTCTCCTGTTTGGCCTCCTTTCGTTCAGCTGCAATGTTTTTCTTGCGATGATAATTGAATTGTGTGTCCTCTTCAGCCTTCACCATTTCCTTCTTTCGCTTATCATACTCCTGGGCCAGCTCCCCAGAGCGACTGATCTCTTCAAATAGAGCTGTCCTCTCTTTGGGGTTCTTCATGGCAATAGATTCCACAGCACCCTAATAAAGGTCAAAACACTCTCCCATTTAGACCCTTGCTAACTCAATTTTCCCTGCTTACTCTCCCATTCATTCAGAAAAAGCCCACTGATCCCACTCTTCCCAAATCTGGCCACATTTCACACTTGGGCTTTGAGGACACATTCTCTGCTTTTGAGGAGCATAGGGAGCAGAAAAAACAGACACAAAGATAAGGCAGTGTATTATGAGCACTGACAGAAGCGAAACAGAAAAAGGACTAAATGATGGTTGGAGGGTAGGAGAGTGGTAAAGATGCCTGTCTTGGAAAGGCTTTCCAAATGTGACATCCAAGCTGAATTTGGAAGATGGGAAAAAACTAACCAAGAAAATAAGAGGGGGCTGGGGATATAACTCAGGGGTATGGCACTTGCTAAGCATTTGTGAGGCCCTGGGTTCAATTCCTAGCACAGGAAGGAAGGTAGGGAGAAAACTAAGAGAAAAAAGGTTATACCATGTGGAAGAAAATTAATATGTAAAGGCCAGCAAGGCAAAGATAGCAGGTGAATTTGGGGAAGTACAAATGGTTTAATTAGGCTGGAGTACAAGGTTAGAGGGAAAGAGTATTGGCACATAAGGTCAGTAAGGTGGCCTTACCAAAGGATAGTGTTTCCTAAATGACAAACTTACAAGTATGAATTTTCACCCTAAGACAATTATTTTCAAATTTTAGTAGGCATCATAATGAAGTGGAGAGCTTGGTAAAACACAAACTGCTGTATCCAACGCCACAGTCTCTTCAGTCCATAGTCTGGAATGGGGCCTAAAAATGTTCATTTATAACACATTCCTTGGTGGTGCTGATATTGCTGGTCTGGGGACTGTAATTTGAGAACAACCATCATAATGCAAGAAATCACTTGAAATGCTTTTTTTGGTACCAGGGATAGAACCCAGAGGCGCTTAAACACTGAGCAACATCCTCGGCCCTCTATACATATATGTATTTTAGAGACAGGGTCTGAGTTGCTTAGAGCCTTGCTAAGCTGGGGAGGCTGGCTTTGAACTCATGATCCTCCTGCCTCAGCCTCCTGAGCCACTGGGATTACAGGTGTATGCTACCATGCTCAGCACTGAGATGCGTTAAGGAAAATAAAAGGGAGAGAAACAGATTTGTGTCCTCAAAAGAAGAACCTGACCTAGGGGATGAACTGGAAGGTGCTGGAAAGGAATCAGGAAGCCCAGTAAAGAAGGTGCTACATTAATCTAGGAGAGAAATGATGAAGCAGACCCAGCAGGTGCTAATAAAAAGGAAACAGTCCATAACTGTTTAAAATGCCCACCTGAAAGACAAGGAAGTTACGAGCTTTGATGAGAATGCCCAATTTCTCTAATTCCTCACTGTACTCATGTAGCTGGACCACTTTGTTGTTGATCTTGTATTCAGAAGAACCTCCTATAAGACAAAGCATGAGTTGGCAAGGATCAGGCCACCCTCCTATCCCACCAACTATTCTTTCCACCTCTTAGGACCCAAGGAGAGCTTTCTGACCAGTCTTACCCACCTACAATGACACGAGCAAAGGTGCGATCCTCAGCACCCTCCTCAGAGTAGACCATGCTGACAAAGGCCCGGTTGGCAGCTGGTTTGCCCACAGGAGCTCCATGGATCAGGTCCCGGAGGGTCTTTACCCGCAAGTTGCTGGTTTTTTCACCTAGCACAAAGCTGATAGCATCCATGAGATTTGACTTACCTAAGGGAGGAAGGGAAAAAACAGAGGAGGGAAAGTCAGTAAAAGGGGGAGAATAAATGGTACAAAGTAGACACCGAGAGGAACAGAAATGTCCTCTAATTAATCAGTGCTCAGATTAATAGAAGAGACTACTCCTTTGCCCTCGTAAAAACTGGGCCCAACCAAAGCTCCGAGTCAAAGAGGAAAAACAGTTCCCTCGCAGTTATTATTTCTACCAGCCAGAAACAAGAATTCCATCTAAGGAAACAGTTAATTCATAAAATGGATTATACTAACCACCCTTAATAATATGGGCAAATGCCCACTATAGGCAAAACAAGCAAGATACAAAACTCTAGCATTTGATCTCAACAATGTAAAAACAAAAGCAAAAAGACATGTTGGAAAAGGAAAATAAAGAGCTTTTAAAAAATGGGTATGGAATTTCAGTGTTGCAAAATGAAGAAGTTCTGGAGATTTACTGCAAAAGAAAGTAAATATATTTAACACTACTGAATCATATACTTAAAAGTAGTTAATTTGGTAATTTTTTTGTTATTTTACCACATTTTTAAAGGGCATATTCCAGTTATTGTACAAAAAGCACACAGCATCAGCTATTCAGTATCAAAAATACTTAACTCAAATTTAAACAAGACTTTAGACTTATATCTGTTTCTAAGAAATAGAACAGAGGAACCTGGTAAATGATACCATGAAGAAATTTTAGGACAAATACAGATTGTGGGATATTCTACAAGACAATTGCCCTGGTCCTTTCAAAAAGTCAATGTCTGGGTGGGGATATACCAGAAGTAGAGTGCTTGCCTAGCACCATGCGAAAGGCCCTGCGCAAAAAACACACACACACACACACACACACACACACACACACAGTCAATGTCTAAAAAGATGAGTTGAGAGAGTCATTCCAGAACACAGTCAAATGCTATTTTGGGAAAACAATTAGGAAAGCTTGAATAAAATCTGGGTAACTGACAACATGAGGAAATTAGTTTTCTTAGTTGTGATAATGGATAGTAGTAATACAGGAGACTGATGATTTTAGGTAATGAATACTGAAGCACACAGGGGTGAAATGTCATGAAGTCTGCAATTTATTTTTGAAATGGTTAAGCAAAACACATATATAGCTGAGCATGGTGGCGCACACCTATAATTTAAGCTACTTGGGAGGTCAAGGCAGGAGGATCACAGGTTGAGGCCAACCTAGGCAATTTAGTGAGACCACCTCAAAAGTAAAAAATGACTGGGGATGTAGCTCATTGGTAGAACACTCCTGAATCTCCAGTACCACAAAACAAAGAGGAAGGAAGGAGGAAGGGAGGAAAGGAGGGAGGACAGCAAGGGAGTGGGAGGGAAGGGAAGGGAGGGAGAGAGGGGGAGGGAAAGAGGGAGAGAGTGAGAGAATGAACAAAGGAACATGTACTTATTTGCGAATTTTCATAATAAAAACTTGGGGTCAGGCATGGTGATGCATGCCTCTAATCTCAGCTACTTGGGAGGCTGAGGCAAGAGATCACAAGTTCAAGGCTAGCCTTAGCAACATAGTGAGAATCTGTCTCAAAATAAACTTAAAGAGCCAGGCATGGTGGCACACACCTGTAATCTCTCCCAGCAGCTCAGGAAGCTGAGGAAGGAGGATAGTGAGTTCAAAGCTAGCCTCAGCAACTTAGCAAGGCCCTAAGCAACTCAGTAAGACCCTGTCTCTAAATACAATACAAAAAAGGGCTGGGGATATGGCTCAATGATTTAAGTGCCCCTGAGTTCAATCCCCGGTACCAAAATAATAATAATAAAAAATAAAATAAAATCGTTTAGAAAAGGACTGGAGATATAGCTCAGTGGTAAAGCATCCCTGGCTTCAATCTCCAGTACATAAAAAGGAATTAAAAAAATGTTTACATTGGGGTGGAGGGTAAAGAGGAACAGTTTAACTACTATAAATTCTACCTAAAAAGATTCTCCCCAAACATGTTATATGACTGAACTGAGGACATAATATCTAACACATTCTATCCAACCATAAAAATGGTCCTTTCATAGAAGCAGTATAGTAATTAAGACCATGGGAAAGCTGGGGGTATAGCTCAGTGGCAGATAGCACACTTGGCATGACAGAGGCCCTAGGTTTGATCCCTAGCCATTTTAAAAGAAAAAAAGGCTTGGGCTCTCATCCAACAGACCTAAACCAGGTTCTAATCTTAGTTTCACTCAGTTTTGTTTTCTTTTTCTTTTTTTGGGTGGTGCTGGGTATTACATCCAGGGCCTCAAAAATAGTAGGCATGCACTATACTAGTGTGCTATACCTCAGCACAAGTTTCACTATTTTTTAGCTGACATTCCCTCAGCACAAATTTCACTATTTTTTAGCTGACATTCCATCCCCTCATCTGGAAAAAAAAAAGAAAAACCATGACTCACAAGACTGAAAAAAAAAGACTGGCACATGGTTCTAAGTTGAAGTGACAGGAACACAGGCTTTAAAGTATAGCAGGCATGGGCTCTGATCCCAGCTGAGAACCACAGGCAAGTTATTAAATCTCTGTGCCTCAGTCTCCCCATTCAATGATATCTCCCACTTAGGGTCACTGTGACAATTTAAATGTAAAATGTCCCAGGGCTGAGGACATAGTTCAGTGGTAGAGTACTTACCTAGCAACTGTGAAGCCCTGGATTCAACCCCCAGCACCATACACACACATGCACACAGAGTCTTAGGACTTAAGGGTGTAACTAAGTAGTAGAGTGCTTGCCTAGAATTGGTGAGGGAGGCCCTGAGTTCAATCCCCAGCACCAATTTATCTTAAATAAATAGAAAGAACCCCAATAAAGTACTTGACACACAGCAGGTATTCAATAAATGACACATCTATCCTAACACAATTCTGGACTCAACTCAGTCTCCCTCATCACAGCAGGACTATCTAACACATCATGCAAACCAGGTGTCAATCTTTTTTTTTTTCTTTTCTTTTTGGTACTGGGGATTGAACTAGGGGCACTCCACCACTGAGCCATATGCCCAGACCTATTTTGTATTTTATTTAGAGACAGGGTCTCACTGAGTTGCTTAGCGCCTCACTTTTGCTGAGGCTGGCTTTGAAATCATGATCCTCATTCCTCAGCTTCCAGAGCTGGGATAGAGGCCTGCACCACCACACCCAGCCAGGTGTCAGTCTTTTAGGCACCAACTTCCAACCTTTGGGCTTCTCCCATGATCTCCAGAGAAGACAAGAAATCTCACAACCAAAAGTCTCTGTACTCCCAGGTGTTCAATATTGTAAACATTTCTGTAACACGTAGTTCGAGCGATACACTAATAAAATGTTTCCAGGAATGTCTTTCTGTTTGTTTGTTTGTTTGTTTTTGGTGCTGGGTATTGAAGTCAGGGGTGCTTTACCACTGAGCTACATCCCCAGCCCTTTTTATTTTTTTTATGTTGAGATAGGTACCAGCTAAGTTACTAAGGCTTGTCTCAAACTTGTGATTCTCCTTCACCCAAGTCATTCTATCACATCAACCTCTCCCATTTCCTGCACAACACTTATGACAGTCTAAAGTTATCTTATTTCCTTCTTTATCTTCTTTCGCTGGTACCCCCCTCCCCAAAACTGTCAAGGCTGACCTCAAAGTTGTGATCCTCTTGCCTCAGCCTCCCAAGTAGCTGGGATTACAGGCATCTGCCACCATGACAAACCAACTCTAAGACATTTTTGATGGCCAAACCTGGGGGGGGGGGATGCTGTCATCTAGGGGACAGAAGCCATGGATGCTGTCAAACACCCTACAACGCACAGGACTATCCCCACAGCAAAGAAATAGCTCCCTGAAGTGCCAATGTTGAGAAATCTTGCTCTAAGCAGAGCCAAACCCAGGCAAGACTACTTCACAGAAAGGAGAGTCTCAGGCTAGAAAATTATTTGCTAGAACAACTCCGGGGTGTAAAAACACAGCAGGATTCCAAATGGACCACTACTGGGGGTAGGTGAGAGGAATCCATGGGGCATCATTCAGAAATGAGGAGTTAAGATACGAAACAGAAGTTTTACCCGACAACTCTAAAGACACCACCCAAGGCATATCAAATTAACCTGTCTTATTTCCTGCACAACATTTATGACAGTCCAAATTTATCTTATTTCCTGCTTCTTTATCGTCTTTTCCCTCTAGAATACAAGATCCCTGAAAGCATGGACTTGGTTTATTCTATTCTCCACTGATTCCATAATTGAACAACTTATAAACATTAAAACATTCAACAAATTTGATAAGTGTTTTGGCGGTTTCCGTGTTAGGAAAGGCGAGAGTTCTAGACAACAATTTCTGAGGTGGGAATCGGGACTCCAGGTACTCTGAAAATTCAAGAGCTGGGTTCAAAATTCAAAAGTGCCGCCTCTGGAGATAAGTTAAAAAGGAAGGAATTGGAGCATACCAATGCGAAGCGGGAGGGGGGCGCTATGTTGAAGCAAAGTGTACTGTATGGGACCGCAGGACACGACAGAGCGACACGCGGTCCCACATTTTCCGGAGGGATCAAACAGGACTGGGAAGCCAGAACCAGACAGACCAGCGGGGAGCCGTGCGGCAGGAAGCCAACAGCTGGCAGCTGGCTCCGGACGCGCCTCTTTTGGCGGGAGGGGGCAGTGGGCGGGGAAACGTACAGTTCGGCCTGTACCACTGGGACTGGAACGGGGTCCGCATAAAACTCGCGCAACTGACACCTGGGGAAGAGGTTCCAGTGAGAGCACCTGAGCGGAAAGAGTCGAACTCCCCCACCCCACCCCCGCCCCAAAGAGTCAAGGAATCTTTTAGGCTTCACAACGGTTCAGGTTACACAGGCTGGGTTGTACTACTTTGGCGTCGGATAGGGGGGTCCAGGCCAGGACGTGCGCAGGGCCGCAGCCGGGTTTATCTCACCAGAGCCATTGGGTCCAATGATGGCGGTGAACCTCTGAAATGGTCCGATAATCTGTCGACCCTTGTACGATTTAAAGTTCTCGATCTCAATCAGTTTCAGGAAACCCATGACGGCAGCGGCTCCAGCGGCGGTAGAAGAGGCCGCGCCGTAAGCCGGGGAACCGAGGTTGCCCGCGCGGGAAAGGCCGCAGTGCAGGCCGGGCAGAAGGTAAACCTCGCGATAGTAAACCCAGAGCAAACGGGATATCCGGCTTCCTGCGCGAGTGGGAACTAGGGGCGGGAACTTCGGTCTGACGTTGAACCGTTGCTGGGGCTCGAGCGAGGATTTGGGCCCGCCCCTCTTTCTTGTTACGTGGCAACCACAAACCGCTGCTGCAGCGGACTAAGTTGTAGAGAAGTTGGTGCCAGGAGGACTCAGAGCAGCTTTTGGGATCCGAGAAGGCAGGCGGGACCTGAACCTACGCTTGCCGAGACAAGTCAGAAGTCACAGCAAGGTTATGCCCCCCCCCCCCCCAGGGCAAGGGAAAGATGGGAATTCTGCTGTGACTTCATTTAGTCTAGATAGCCTGAAGGCTTAGACAAGGACAGGGTCAGAAATTGGAAGGACTCCAGGGAGCAGAGGGCAGGACGGGAAGTTAGGGCCAGTGGGAGGATTCATTGTTTAGGTGTGCTCAGATTTTGCTGACTATAGGTGAGATTGCAAATGAGATGGAGAGTTAAAGGGGGATGGGGTTCACCAGGAGACAGGGATACAAGCTGGGGAAGGCTACGGCCACAGTTACTGCCCATATCCTGCTTCCTTCCAGCTCCTCCAAGCGAGGTCAGAAACTGCTGCCATAACCCAAGAGCAGACTTGGATCCAAATCCAACTAGGAGCTTCAAAATCGAGATTCTTTACTGAGAAGTCCTCGGCGCCAGGGTCCCTAAGCCAGTGCTCTGCACCTGCATCTTCCCTTCATGCCTCTCCCCCATGCCATTTCCACTGCTGCAGTGGAAATGGTTCTCTGACTTCTCGGTTCTCTGACTTCTACCTCCCCACTCCCTTGTTACCCTCCTTCCTCTTCCTCCTCTGCACCCCTGACACTCTCCACTCAGTTCCCCACCTTTTCAATCCCTCTTCACCAACCTTTCATTCTCTTATTATGTGTCACCTTATACCTATTCATTACTAAGGTCATGGCCTTAGCAGTCCAAGAAGCTTAAAATGCCTACTAAATCTCCCCGGTCAGTGACCTTATATTGTGGTGGCAGATGGAACTGGTAGGCTGGGGTTGGTGCCATTCTCAGATGTGCAAAGGATCTCATGGTTGCTGTAGCCACTCCTGTAACTATTTTAAAAATTATGTCTGAAGGCTTGGAAGAGTCCTAAAGATAAGACTTCCTAAGAACCAGTCCAGAAAAGTGAGAAAGTTTGGTTGATGGAATCAAGTAGGGGAGCCATAAATTAAGTTCACTTGGAAGAAAAAGTCACAGGCCGAGGAGGTGAAATGACCAAGGACAGTTATTTCACATTATTCACAGAGAAAGAGAGAATTATTGTTCCTTTTTTTATAATTTTTGCTGTAGATGGACACAATACATTCATGCAATTTATTTATTTTTTTATGTGGTGCTGAGGATTGAACCCAGGGCCTCACACGTGGTAGGCAAGAGCTCTACCACTGAGCTAGGACCCTGGCCCTCCTTTCCTTTTTTTTCCTTTTTTTTTTTTTTCAGTGCTGGGGATCAAACCCAGGGCCTGGCACCTGCTAGGCAAGTTAGACAAGGGCTCTACCACTACTAATACTTCAATTATTCCATTTGAAAAGATGAAATGGGACTTGGGGTTATTAAATTGGATCTCTATCATATCATATCTATCATTTCTATCATATCATATATAAAATGCAATTCTAAGTGGATTAAAAACAAATGAGAAAGGTAAAACTTTGGAAATTTTAGAATATATAGAAGAACATGACCTCAGGATAGGACGGAATTTTTAAGATAATAATCACTAAGCTCAAAGGAAAAAGAAAGGGTAAATATGACTACATTAAAATTCACTCATATTCACCATAAAGAAGTGAAAAGATGGGTAAGTGCACAGAGAAAGTCTCTAAAATACTGATAATATCTTATTATTTGAGTTCCATGGAGGTGTTCATTTTGTCATTGTGCTTCATAACTGACGTGTGTTAACCATATTCCTTTGTGTTTATCAATTGTTACTTTACTTTAAAATAATAAGCAAATTAAAAAAACAAGTCACAAGTTTGGAGATATTTACTACATTTATTTATTTATTTTTGCAGTACTGGGAATTGAACGCAGGGTCACTCTACCAGAGTCTATATCCTTAGCCTTTTTTAAAAATTTTGAGACAGGTTCTCACTTAATCGCTGTGGCTGGCCTGAAACTTGTGATCCTCCTGCCTCAGCCTCTTAAGTTGGTAGGATTATAGGTGTGTGCCACCACACCCAGCTGACAAATGTGATTTTAAAAAAAAATGATTGTGGGAAAAAAGTCAGCAAAAGTAGGGTGATTATAAATAACAATAAAGTACTGTACATTTCATAAAGAAAGGATTTTGAATGTTTTCACCATAAGAAATGATAACTGTTTAAGGAGACAGATGTTTACTCTGATTTGAATATGATATAATGTATACATGTAACAAAACATCACATGATCCTCCATAAATATTTATAATCTTTATATTTTTATTGTATCAGTTAAATTCTAAAAATGCAAAAGATGAAATGAATAAAAGATATGAATTGGCACTTCACAGAGAAGTAAACAAAAATGAACACATGAAAAGATGTGAAACCACATTAGCAATAAATAAAATTCCAGTTAAAGTCAGTAATTATAGTTTTATACCCACAAACTAAAAAATTTAAATCTGCGATACAAAGTGTTGGTTAGGATGTAGAGTGATGGAGTACCTTATTGTGATAGTGTAAAGTGGTATAATCTCCTTGGGAAAACTTAGCATTATCTTATATAGTTAAATATGCATATATTCTACAATCTAGCACTTCCTTTCCTGATACACACACACACACACACACACACACACACACACACGACAAATGAGAAACTTTCCCACCTGCATATATGTGTGGTGGCACACACCTGTAATCCCAGCACTTGGGAGGCTGAGGCAGGAGGATCGCGAGTTCAAAGCCAGCCTCAGCAACTTAGCAAGGCCCTAAGCAACTCAGTGAGACCCTGTCTCTAAATAAAATACAAAATAGGGCTGGGGATGTGGCTCAGTGGTGGAGTGCCCCTGGGTTCAATCCCCAGTACCAAGAAAATAAATAAATAAATCTCTCAATCTATAAATTCCTCTTTTTCCCTTGCAATTTAAAAAAAAATCTTTAATTGAGTTGTTTGTCTTGCAGGGTCCTAGTTTCTTGAACTCACTTCAATCAGGCTTTCATCCCTACAACTCCACCAGAGATGCTCTTGTCAAGGTCAAGGTCATCAGCAACCCTTATGTTACTACATCAGTCAAATCTCAATCCTCATTTTACTTAATCCATCATCAGTTGATCACTCTCCTCCAAAAGCATTTTCTTTACTTAACTTTTGGAACACCACAAGCTCCTGGTTTATCTCCCATCTCACTGGCCATGCCTGCTTCCTGCCCTTGTCTCCTCTAGGACATTCTTATCCATCTACACTTACTCCTTAGAGATCTCATACAATCTAATAGCTTTACATTTCTTTGTGTTAGGGATTGGGAATGTAGCTCAGTGCTAGAACACTTGCCTAGCATGCTTTAGACTCTGGGTTTGATCCCTAGCACTGCAAACAAACAAAAAACAAAAACAAAACCCCCCACATTTCTTTGTATCATTCAGGATAGGCTAAATTATACTGAGGTTACAGATTATAGACAACCCCTAAATCTCAGCAGCTTATAAAAACAAAAGCTTAACTGGATACAGTGGCGCACATCCAGCAACTTGGGGGGCTAATGCAGGAGGATCACAAGTTCAAGGCCAGCCTGGGCAACTTAGCAAGACCCTGTCTCAAAATAAAATAAAGAGGACAAGGGATGTAGTTCAATGGTAGAGGCGCCCCTGGGTTCAATCCCCAGTACCACAAAAATAAATAAATAAAAATAGAATAAAAACAAAAGCTTATATCTCACTTAAGTTTCTTGTCCATTGTGGGCTGGCTGCATCTCTACTCTATGTCATCATTCCAGGACTTCATCATTACAGGACCCAGGTTGAAGGAGCAGCCCTTACATTGGACATTGCCAGTGTCATATGTAGCTGAGAGAAGAGAAAGAGATCCCTTTAATGGCTCTTAGTTCTACTTGGGAATGGATATGTCAGTTCTCCTTATATTACAAAGGGCAAAGTAAATCACGTGGCTAACCTCAAGGAGAATGATATTAGGGATTTATAATCCTTTCATAGGGAGAGGAAGCACACATTTTTGAATAATAATAAAATTCCCTATATTGCATGTATGCTATCAATGGATATCTAACAGACTTCTCAAATTCAACATGTCCAGAGATGATCCCCCTGCCCTCTACTTGTTTATTCCATAAAGACTATAAAGTTGATCCAGCTGCATCCATCTGATTGCCCAGGCCCAAATCCTTGACATTATTTTAAAAAAAATTTTAGTCATAAATGGACATGATACCTTTATTTATTTTTTTTAATGTGTGCTGAGGATCAAACCCAGTGCCTCGGGCTAGGGATACAGCTCAGTTGGTAGAGTGCTTGCCTTGCAAGCACAAGGCCCTGGGTTCAATCCCCAGCACCGCAAAAAAAAAAAAAAAAAACCCAGTGCCTCACATGTGCTACAAACCCCAGCCCCCTTGACATCATTCTTGATACCTCTCTCACCCTGCACATCCAATCCATCAAGAAGTCCAGTCTCCCCTGCCTTCAAAATATATGTAGAATCAGGGCTAGAGATGTATGTAGCTCAGTGGTAGCGCTTGCCTGATACGTGCAAGGCCCTAAGTTTGATTTCCAACATGGCCTGATTACCTCTCACCACTTCTGCTGCTACTAAACCAGTAAGTCACCATCATCTCTTGCGTGGACAACTGCAAAAGCCTAGACTGGTCTCCCTAATTCTATCCTTGCCCTGCCTTGCCTTTCCCCAGTCTGTTCTTAACACAGCAACCAGAGTTGTCCTTTAAAAAACAAAGTCAGTCCGGGCGTGGTGGCGCACGTGTGTAATCCCAGCGACTCTGGAGGCTGAGGCAGGAGGATCGCGAGTTCAAAGCCAGCCTCAGCAACTTAGCGAGGCCCTAAGCAACTCAGTGAGACCCTGTCTCTAAATAAAATACAAAATAGGGCTGGGGATGTGGCTCAGTGGCTGAGTGCCCCTGAGTTCAATCCCCAGTTCCAAAAAAGAAAAAAAATAAAAGTAAGAACGAAGCATCACTGCTCAAAACCCTCCAGTGGCCGCCTACTTCTCCCAGATTGAAAGCCAAAGCCTTTATAATGGCTCACAAATTCTACATGATCTGCCCCCCCCATTATCTCTCTAATGTCATTTCCTATGTATCTCTCCTTCACTCATTCACTCCCTTCATCCATACCTGCCTCCCTGCTGTTTGTGAACATTAACCTCTCATGCTTCCACCTTAAAGCTTTTGTGCTTGCTGTTCCCTCTCTCTGGAATGCTCTCTCCTCCAATATACCCGCATGGGCAATTCCCTGACCTCCTTCAAGTATTTGCTAACATGTTGCTTTTTCAGCTATGCTTCTCCTGACTTCCATATTTAAAAATTGCAACACTCTCTCATTTCCTTTGCACCTCCAATTCCCCTTACCCTGCTCGATTTCCATATTGCTTATGATCTTCTTACAAATTATTCAATGTAAATTTTATGTTTTACTCTTTATTGTCTGTCTGGCCCCACTAGAAAAGTAACCTCCACAATGACAGAATTTTGTCAGTTTTATTCCTCTATGTCTCCCAAATGCTTAATAGTGTCTGGCCACTAGTAGATGCTCTATGAATACTTGTTAAATAATAGGATAAATGCCAAATGGAAAAAACAAGATGCAGAATATATACAGCCTGATATTTCATAAAGGTCAAAACCAATAAAACTTGTAAAAATGTTTTTCAGAGATTCGTACACATACACAGTAGGGAGGAAATGGTAACAGATTTGGGGTAGTATATGGGGTACTGCTGGAGTAAGAAAAAGAAAAAAGAAAGACATGACACTTCAATAGTATTGATAATGTTCTATTAGGGAGTTGGTGTCTTTATTGTGTCTTTATTTTATCATACTTCCCATCTTACATCAAGGTCATATATATTTTCCTGTGTATATCAACCACTTCACAGTTACAAAATGATTTTTAAAAAGACCCCAAGTAGTTATAGGAGTTGAGGAATGATGTTTCACACACAGGAACACCACATACAAAGGCCCAGAGGTGGGAACAGTTGTGTTGAAATACTTGATGGGAAGCCAGTGTGCCTGGAGCATGGGTTATGAGACCAACTGGAGGTGTACAGGGATTGGATCTTAAAAGCCCATGGTAACAAGTTTGGATCTGATTCTCATTGCAGTGAGAAGCCTGTGGAGGATTTGAAGCCGGTGAGAGATATCAGATTTGTTTGCAAAAGTTTTTTGACTGTGGCTTTGGCTGGCTCACATGTCAAAAGTGGGTTTCCCAAAATGTGAAAGGACACAGACAAATTTAAGCCCTTGAAACTTTCATCTCACTAGGAAATAAGTAATAAAAATAAAGGGGAAAATTTATTTCAGTAAAGAGAACTGGTTGCTGTGTGATGAATTGGGCTATAGGAAATAAAAGAGGAAACTAGAAGACCAATCTGGAGACCTCTGCAGTCATTCAGGAAGGTGACAGTAGTGGCTTTGAATAGGGCTATTTTGAAAGAAGAGGGAGTGAGAGAAAAGAGGAGTTAAGGGATGCCCCCTGAGTTTTTGGCCTGAGCAACTTGGTGAATGGTGGTACCGCTTACTGAAATGGGGAAAACTGAGTAGATTATGAGAAAGGATGAGTGTTGTCAATGCCTTTGAGGCTTAGAAAGGTGAGCAGGGTTCAGAGCATGAAGCACCTTATAAATTTGGCAAAGGGGGTTGAACCTTATCTTGTGAGCACTGGGGAGCCATTTGCTTTAAAGCTATTTTCAAAGGTTTTAAGCTAGAGTGCCATGGTCATATTTGCTCTCAGAAAGATCACTCTAGTGGCCAGGGCAGAGAGGATAAAATGGAGAAAGGTTGTCCAATGAGGAGATTCCTGGGAATATTGCCTGACATCAGACTGTGACACCTGAATTAGGGTGATGACAGCAGAGATGAAGACACAGATATGAAATATATCAGGAAGTAAAATCAGTAGGAATCAATAACTGGCGAGATTCTGTAGGGATAAAGGCAAGGAGATAGGATGTAGTCAAGGAGATGGGATGTAGTCAAGGACTGTGGTCAGCACTGATGGGCCATTCTACTTCCCCTTCACTTCAGATGTATAAACTAGGCCTGTCAGCAGATCCCAAGGAGGTGGCAGCCATTGAAGCTAGAAGAAATCGAGAAAAAGATCGACAAAGCCGATTCTTCAATGTGCGGAACCGAGTCATGGGGGTGAGTGGGCAGTGGGGGGCATTTCACAGAACTGGGGCTACCTCACATGACTGGAAAGGAACACAGCAGTACCCATTATAGTCCTTTCCCTGGCTCAAGCAAGCCCCAAGGCTGGAAAGGAAGGAGGAAGGTGGTACCCACTCTCATAGGCCCAAGAAGGGATTAGGAAGGATGAAGTGGTGCGGGAGAAGAGACCAGGGGTGACAGTTGACTCTTCTGGTCAGCTCTGGGCCATGTTGTCTGGTTCTTGAGAGGCAGGCCACATGAATCCAAAAAAGATCTAAAGCATATGTTTGGTATTATGTATGCCTAAGCCATTTCTGCAAAGGTAAGTAATATACTGCTAACCAGACTGAGGGTGAGAAACTAAAGGGATACTTAGTCTCTACTGAACTGAATTACCTTTTGTACTCCTTTGAAATGTTTTCAATGAATTATAACCAAAATAAAGAGAAAATATTGATGGTCTAAGAAATAAAAAAGGATTGCTAGGTGGATGGAAAGAGGAGATGCAGCATGGTGTTCTGGAAGACACCATACCCCTGTTTGAGGTCAGGTCTGCTGTTAGATATGTGGCTTTAGATAAGTCACCTTATTTTCTCTGAGTTCAATTTTCCTCTTCAGTTAAATAAAGGAAGCACTGAGGTGGCAGTTCGGACAGCTAGAGCATAGTGCCTGACACAAGTAAGCAGTTGGCTACATTTGAGTGGTCAGATGGAGATCCAGGTGCCATGTATTTCCTCAGGGACTGCTATGTTGCAAGCACTATCAGTCAGTGATGATACAACAATAACTAAGGCCCAATCTCTCTCATGAAAGAGCTCACAGTCTAGTGGAGGAGATAATCGAGGCAAACTTCAGTGTAGACAATGGGTCTGAGATTATGGGGGTAGAACCTTCCTGAAGGATCAGAGAAGCAAAGCCTGAGCTGTTCTTGAAGGGTGAATTGGAGTTTGGGTAGATGGAAGGAAAGTGTTCCAAGTAGAGGAAACAGAGCAAAGGCTGTGGGTTCAAAACTGCCTAACATGTGCAGGGAACTGGAAGCACAGCTCCCAAGGCTAGAGTGAGGGGAGACAGGGGAAAAGGGTGCAAAGAGATGAGGCTGGAGGAGACAGAGGCCAGACTATGGAGGCACTTACGAGCCATGCTCATGGGTTGAAACTTTATCCAGTAAGTCCTGAGGAGCTACAGGAAGATTTTTAAGTGGGTAAGTTCTAAGCAGTTTGTGTTAGAGCACTCAAGGACCCTATTGGGCCCCTGCCCTGATTTAGCCCCTTTCTTTGGGATCCAGGTGGATGTTGAAGCCCTCAACAACCAGGTAGAGGAGAAAAAGCTTCGGGAGGCAACAGAGCAGAGCAAGGATGCAGCTTATGGTAAATGTCCAAGGCCAGGGGTCAAACCAAGAGCCTGAGTAGGCTCAGGTATGGCAGTTCTGCCTGAGGCCCTAGGGTGGTGAAAAAAACCAGATGGCCTTTGGGAGCAGAGGCCATGCTAACTGGGCTCTGATCCTCCTGTGGTACCTTCCCACATCCCTGCCCATCACCCCCAGGTACTAAGCAGGTGCAGTATGATCTGGTAGCCCAGATGCTAGAGAAGGAAGAGGCAGAACGGGCACGTCGACTGGCCAAGAAAATCCAGGATTTTCGGGAGCAGAAGCAGCAGCTCAAGAACAGGCGTGAATTTGACCCTTGGGATCCAGACCGACTCCAGAGGGAGTTTCCAGTCTATCTCAATGACAATGATACCTTCTATGGCCCAGCCAGCATGCAGTGCTTCTTTGGGGAGGACCTGGACAGGGCCTCGTACCTGAGAATGCAGCAGGAGCAGTTCCGGTACAGCCTGGACAGGCAGCTGCAGGAGCAGCAGCAAGCCAGGGTTGACGAGAAATGTGCAGGTAAGCAGGCAGACCCTCTGGACTCAAGAGTCCCAAGGCCTAGCAGGCAGCTCTCCTGAGCTAGGTACAACACTCAGGAGGCTAGAACTGTGTGTGGAGGTCGTTACTTATTACCCATACAACTGATGCTAAAAGTGTAGCTGTTGTTCATGATTAGCCTGGCACTCCACTACCTGGGAATGGCATAGTACACACACACACTTAACAGCTCTGCTCCTTCCTAGCTGGTTTGGGAAATGAATGTTCCTTTCTGTGCTTCAATTTTAATTAATTTTATTTTATTTATTTTGGTACTGGGGATTGAACCCAGAGGTGCTTTACCACTGACCCTTTTTTATTCCCAACCCTTTTTATTTTTTAAGACAGGGTCTTGCTAAATTGTTTAAGGCCTTGCTAAATTGCTGAGGCTGGCCTGTAACTCACTATCCTCCTGCCTGAGGCTCCCAAGTTACTGGGATTATGAGCGTGCACTACCAAACTCAGCTGAATTAATTTTAATTAATTGTTAAATTATTGGATGCATGCATGTTCAGTTCTACCACTGAGCTAAACCTTCAACAAGTTTCTTCATCTTTAAAATGGGGATAAACCAGGCCTGGTGGTGCCTGCCTGTAATCCCAATTTCTAAGTAGGCTGAAGCAGGAGGATCACAAGTATGAGTCCAACCTGGGCAAATTAGTGAGACCCTATCACAAAATAAAAAATAAAAAGGGCTGGGAATATAGCTCAGAGGCAAAATGCCCCTGGTGGTTCAATCCCCAGTAATTCAAAATAAATAAATTAATTAAATGGGGATAATAAAACAAATTGCAAAGAGTAGCTACTATTATTATATTGTCTATGGCCACATCCTTCCTTTCCATCAGAGGAAGCCCTTCAGGAGCAAGGACTCTGTCTCATCTATTTGCATTGCTTACCTTTCAAATCACCAGTGTCTGACAGGTCCTAGAAACAAGATCATTGTGTGGCTAGAATGGAAAAGAATGTCAGTACCTTTGCTTGTGCTGTGCCCTCAGCCTGGAACACCATTTGCTCATTTTGTCCATATACAAGGACACCTCTTCCTAGAAGCCTTCCTGTCACCCACCACCCAGAGCCTTCACACCTTGTGCATGCTAA
Source organism: Glaucomys volans (assembly GCA_020662805.1). Classification (NCBI taxonomy): domain Eukaryota; kingdom Metazoa; phylum Chordata; class Mammalia; order Rodentia; family Sciuridae; genus Glaucomys; species Glaucomys volans. The sequence continues at coordinate 101,352 of JAJEJO010044665.1, read as the reverse complement.
GCATGTCCTCTAGCTATACTCTCAGCCTCCAAGCCTTCGTTATGCTTTGTATACATCTCTGCCATTGTCCTTGCCAGATTGTGGTCTGATAGTCTGTTTGATCTGACTCCCCCACTAGACAGTGGAGCAGGATCTAATTCTGCGGTATCCTAAGAACCTAACACATGGCCCTTATGGTGAGGCTTGGAGAGATGAAATGGTTTACCCAAGACTACACATTTCAGAGGTGGCAGAGCTGCATTGTGACCCAGGTTGCTGCACTTTGGCTATCCCTAGCCCCAAAGAGTAGCTCCCTCCACATCCCTACAACTTGGACACTAGCTCCCTCCCAAGATATATACCTACATAAAATTTGTTGACTAAATGGCTGAATGAATGAACCAGGAATGGAGGAAGTTGTATTTCTCTATGTAGATATGCTCAATGACCAGCTGCACTTAGCCATGGACATGAGGGCTGCCCACCTGGCCAGGCTGGAGGAGTCCTGTCGCGTGGCCATGATGTTTGCTATGGCCAATGCCAACAAAACCCAGGTATGGTCTGATCCATCCAATGCACCTGGTCCTTCCAACTCCCTGAACAAAATCCTGGGGAACCTTAGCCAGTGCCCTTCCCCTCATATCCTTTCTCAAATCAGTACCAGCATTGTCATCTGCCTGAGGACACCCGCTCCATCTAAGGCGCTTCATAGGGTACAAGTCACCTCTCCCTACCTCCATAGAATGATTTAAGAACAGAATATTGCCCTCTAATCCCTAGCCTCTCAGTCTAAGGCCTTCCTGAGTGCAGAGAAGTTCTCTATCCATTCCGCCCCCATCCTTAGGATAATTAAAAAAAACATGTAGTGTCTTTTCCTTCTTTCCCTGAGATGGAGGAATAGGGCCATGTTTCTCCCACTACTGCAACTGAGAGTTCCTTGAGGTTGGGCACCCAAATACTTATATTTGCCCACCAGGCAGCAGAGGTGGCTGAGCGGCAGCGCCTTGAGCATCAGCGCCAACAGGAGGCCAACCTCATGGAGATTCAGAACCAGATCACCAGTGACTTACTAACTGAGAACCCCCAGGTTGCCCAGAATTCCATGGCTCCCCACCGGGTTCTGCCTTATTGCTGGAAAGGCATGACTCCAGAGCAGCGAGCTGCCATCCGGAAAGTCCAGGAAGCACAGTGCCGTGAGAAGGAGGCACAGCACCAGGCTGAGCAAGCATTGGATACTGAATGGGAAAGCCAAACCATGCACTTGGCCCAGGCAGCACTGGAGCTAGAAGAACAGGAGAGGGAATTGTGTGCAGAATTTCGGAGGGGGCTGGGTTCTTTCAACCAGCAGCTGGCTAAGGAGCAAAAAGCCCAGTGAGTTCTAGGGGGTGGCAGTGGGGATGAATACCATGGGAGGGTGGGGAAGGCTGGTGAGGAGCAGGGAGAGAGGGAAAACATCAAGTGAGGCCTCTGGATTTTTTTTTTACAGGCAGAATTATCTGAATTCAATAATCTATACCAATCAACCTACAGCCCAGTATCACCTACAGTTCAACACAAGCAGCCGCTGAGCTCAAGATGGTCATCTCTCTCTTCTCTCCTATCAAGCTTACAGATGAAAATGCTACATACCCCCACCTCTCACCTCTAATCCATTCCCCAGTGGGAGAGAGCTAAGACAATATCCCCACCTTCTACCCTAAGTAATAAAATTATTCACTAAAATCAAGCCATATGTTATTGTAACAGGACATACAAAAAGGATGCTTTTCCCATCCTACCTTGGGGCTCTGCACAACCAACCCTATAAAAGCCTTTACCTTTCTTCTCCATGCCAGATCCACCAGCACAAAGCACTGCCCACACAGTAAGAAAATAGTTTATTAGGCACAGAGGATGACTGGCAGGCAAAGTTAGTACCCCAGGGGGAGGTGAGGCACAAGAGTGTTTGTTTTCCCTGCCTTCTTCCTTCAAGGCTGCATGCGGATGGCCCCATCCAGCCTGATGACCTCTCCATTGAGGAATGGGTTCTCGATTATGGTCTGTACCAGATGAGCATACTCAGCAGGATCACCCAGTCGGCTGGGGAAGGGCACCTGGCTGGCCAGGAAGTTGCGCACTTTCTCCGGAAGGCTGGTCAGCAGTGGGGTGCCAAACAGGCCTAGACAAGATAGAGTCAGAGACCCACCCTTGTTTTCATATTTACTCAGTTCTTCCACTTAGCCCTACTTCTTGGTGCCTCTCTAGGGCACAGAGATGGAAGGCTACTGTTGCTTAGGTGGTGGATACCTGCCCTACTCAAGTCCGCATGGATCACACCCAATCCCAGGTGTGGCAAGAGGAGAAGATATGTCTACCTGGAGCAATGGTCATCACCCGGATGCCTATTGGAGCCAGATCCCGAGCAATGGGTAATGTCATGCCCACTATGCCTCCTTTGGATGCAGAATATGCAGCTTGTCCCACCTGGAAAAAGAGTAGAGGTCATAGATGGGAGAGCCCAACAAGCCAAGAGGAGGCACAAGCCTGACCCCTGATCACACACCTGGCCCTCAAAGGCAGCCACACTTGCGGTGTTGATGATAACCCCACGTTGGCCCCCCTGGTCTGGTTCATTCTGGCTCATCTCACCAGCAACCAGGCGGATCACATTGAAGGTACCCATAAGATTCACCTGGAGAATAAGCAGAGACTTGGTGTAGGGCCTCAGGCAGAGTCAATCTTTTGTTCTCTAACAGCTTTGGGGATAACCATTCCCAGATAGGTCATTCCCGCACCTAGAGAACCTACAAGGTCTTACATTGAGAACTCGCTGGAAGTCCTCCAAGGTATGGGCCTGGTTCTTTTTTACGTTGTATGTCTTAATGGCCACTGCAATACCTGCACAGTTGACAGCCACATCCACACGGCCAAAACTCTCTTTTGCTAGAGTCAGGGCTGACTGCACATCCTTCTCAGAGGTCACCTTCAAAGGGAGAAACACAGAAAAGGTATTAATTTGCCAGCACACCCTCTCACCACTAAACCTTGGGGAGGGGAGGCCCTGTCCTTGGGCGGGAGCAGAATTGTGTAAGCAAAAGAAAGATGAAGAGAAAGGGTTGTAGTAAAACTTGAGGAGAGTGGGGTGAAGGTGAATATGTCAGGAACATAGAGCAGTGTTGCAAAATACCTTTCAAATCTATACCATCTTCTGATAAATTCACATACCCCTGGTGATTCTCAATTGCTGTGGAACAGAGCATTAATACAACCCTGTTTTGAGAATTTTTGATAGGAACATAAACTAGCTTTTTTGGTATCCCTACCAAGATGACTTCATGAAAATAAGTTTTTCAACTTTGTAAATGTAAAACCATTAAGGTACAATATGCCTTTTCGAAATTTCGCCTTTTGAGCCCTTACTGTAGGTACTGCTATAGTGCTTGAAGGCTTAGGCCAAAAGGGACAAGAAAATGGGTTTACGGCTCCCACAGATGACAGCTTTACAGAAGGGACTCCCATGGTTTCCCAGATAGGTGGTAGTGGTCTCATGTACACCCTGGGAAAGCTGACCCCACTTACATCAGTTGGGGCAAACACGCAGCTCTTTCCTAACTTCTTGGCCTGGGCCTCACCACCGGAGTTGGGCAGGTCCAGAAGCACAGCAGTAGCCCCCTGCCTCACCAGTCGCTCCGCGGTAGCGAGACCAAGACCCGAAGCTCCTCCGGTTATCACTGCAACCAAGCCCTGAGAAGGGACACCATCAGCAACTACCCTGTCCACCCTTTCACACGCGGGGTTTCAGACTTCCGAGGGCAAGTGGGTGAGGGCGGGAGGTGGCCCAGATGTGCTTCCTCTCCTCACTGATGAGACCGCGGGGGAGGGCAGCGGGGTGAGGGGACCTCATTCCCAAACAGTTCAGTGACCCCACATATACAAATATATGCAGCGGACTTTCACCTTACTGAGCCCAATCGCCGCCGCAATACCCCGCCCACAAAAGCATAACCCTTTCTTCCTAGTTCCCAGCCGCGCGGTCTCAGCCTGCATAGCGAGGCAAAGAGCGGTCTACCTTCACGTTCCGACACGCTGCAGCCATCTTGCTCCTGCCTCACCACTGGAGAACCTTTCGTCCCTTTAGCACAGGCGCTCGCTGATTGGCTGAGATGGAGGTGGTGCCTACGGGGGTGGAACTTCCGCCGCGGGGGACGTAGGGGTGTGGCCTGCTTCTCCTGAGGGAGTCTTAGTGTGATGTTAGTAGAGACTACTACTAATTATTATTATTTCCTTATTTCCTTATTTCACCAGGAAAAAGAACCCCAAAGCAGCAGCTCGATGTCACCCCATTCTTTTTGTCCTGTTCTCAAGCTGGCCATTTGGCAGGAGGCCAGCTCCCGGGGGAGATTGAAGGGGAGTCCCCTTCTCAGAAAAACCGTTCAAAGAAATTTGAGATCCGCAGGCACTGGAGATACTCGGATAATAAAAGGCTCAGTGCCTTCTAAGAGGGCACAATCCAATTGGAGAAAGATAATTAAAGTACAGTTGGAGAGCCCGGCACAGTGGTGCACGCCTGTAATCCCAGTGGCTCCATGGGCTGAGGCAGGAGAATTGTGAGTTCACAGCCAGCCTCAGCGATTTAGTGAGGTCCTAAGCAACTCAGCAAGACCCTGTCTCTAAATAAAATATTTTAAAAAGGGCTGGGGATGTGGTTCAGTAGTTAAGTGCCCCTGGGTTCAATCCCCAGTACCAAAAAAATAAAACAAAAAACGAAGGAAGACAATTACGGTGCAGACAACAAAAGGGATGAAGAATGAATTGATTGATTGATTGGTTCATGCTGGGGAGCAAACAAAGCACTCCACCACTGAATACATTCTTAGCCCAAGAACTGGATTCCAGAACACAGATGAGGAGATCCAAGAATGGAGATTCTAAAATTCAGAGGTGCCAAAGAGAGAAATATTTTGAGGCAGAAATAGAAATGCCAGACAAGAGCACAAAGATAAGAATGTGGAGAGCAACTAAGAGACAGAGAAGCTAGGAGACAGACATTCTGATACAGATACTGTTGAGAAGCACAAACCCAGAGAAGTCCAAAAGCCCAGATCACACATTGTCAATTTTATCTTAACCTGAAACTGTTATTTAAGACCCAGTTTTTTGGCCATTTTAGAACATCTTTTGGTTAGCATCCCAATAGAATCTTTTTTCTTTCTTTTCTTTTTGGTACTGGAGATTGAACCCAGAGGTGCTTTACCACTGAGTGACATCCCCACCCTACCCTCATGTTTAAATTTTGAGTCAGTGTCTCACTAAGTTACTTAGGGGCTGACTAAGTTGCTGAGGCTGGCTTTGAACTTGCAATCCTCCTGTCTCAGCCTCCCAAGTCGCTGGGATTACAGGCATGCACCACTATGCCCAGCCCCAATTAGAATATTGAATTCAGTCTTCTTTCTATACTTTTCCCCAATCCAAGGTCTTCCTGCAATAATTTTTTATTTTTTTGGTGCCAGGGATTGAACTCAGGGACACTCCGCCACTGAGTCACATCCCCAGCCCTGTTTTGTATTTTATTTAGAGACAGGATCTCAATGAGTTGCTTAGCACCTTGCTTTGCCACTCACGAAGAGTTCTCTCTGGGCCTCCTAGTTGTTGACAACTACCACACTCATGTTCATTACACCATATTCATCAAAGACAGAGCAACAGACTCACAATATTTCTGTCTATATGAAGTTCTCCCATCAATTGATAGCACTTTTTGCTGACCCAGTATGCTCCAATCACAGGGGCCTCCTTCTTGTTCATCTTCACATTAGCTGTTCCCTCTGCTTGATATGCTCTCCTCCTAATCTTTGAATTCCTGCCTTAAAATTTTTTTTTTAGTTATACATGGACACCTTTATTTTATTTATTTATTTTTATGTGGTGCTGAGGATTGAACCCAGTGCACCTCACATGTGCTAGGCAAGCACTCTACTACTAAGCTATAACTGCAGCCCATATTCCTGCCTTTTTTTCTGGTATTCAGAATTAAATTTAAATGTCACTTCCAGCGGGGCCCTACCAGACCACTCAAGCTATAAACAGTCACTATCCCATTGCATGTTTGAATTCTCTACATAGAACTTACAGATCATTCATAATCCTTTTTCCAACCCTGGGGCTAGATATATTTGGGAATTCAGACTTTTTCAATTATAGAAAGGAAGACATAGTCTATATTATACAACTCTTTATACAGCATATACCCTATATTACATAACTACTGAGAAAGGTCTGAAGCATGATAAACATTAAAATATCCAAAATGAAAGTTATGAAAAATCACATTGTGTGAATAAAGTCTACAAATAGACTCACACTACTTCAGGTCAGGTTTTGTTGCCTAATGAGTTTGGACTCCCACATATGAAAAAACAGTCATATGGTTTTCAGAACTTTTGGCATTGTGTCATTGTGCCTAAAGGCTTGTGAACCTGTACTCTGGTGTAACTTGACCTTATTTGTGTAGTTCTTCCCTGCTAGGAGGTGAATGTGTTGAATAACTAATGAATGAGTCTTAGGGGAATTTGCAGACCTAGTTTCATGATCTCTTCATCTGCTCAGTTCCAGGGAACTTCACTTCCTCTCCACTTTAATCATCTGTCCAGGTCACATTATTGCCTTGTCATTCCATGTACCTCCTTGGCACCTACACACCACCTTCTCTCACTCTGATCACTTCCTCTGAGCCTCAGGTCTTTCCTTCCTCACTTCTTTTATCTCCTTGAACCCTTTTTTGGGCCTTTCCATTTCTTTCATCTTGGCAATCTCTTTCTACTTTTATTTTGGTTAGTGTAGACCCACTCCCATTCCTCCTCTCCCTTCACCCATTCTCACCAGCACCCTTCACCCATTTGCCTCTTGGCATTATGCCAATTCAGCTCCTTGACTTTTCAGCACAGACTCTGACGCCAGAGGATCTGAGTTTGAACCTCAGCTTCATTTACCTACTGAATGGCCTTGGACAAGTTAGTTAACTGCTATACCTCATTTTCCTCTTTGAGTATAATCAAAGTAGTTACCTTATAGGGTTATTGGGAATAAATGAATTGACAACTATATAAAAAAGAGAAGCATTTAGAACAACAGTCCTTGCCTGTAACATGAGCTATGTAAGTGCCAGCTACTGTTACTCTTCAAAGTGCAGTTTTAGTTTTTTTCTTTTTTAAATTTTTTCTTTTTTATTGTTCTATTTAGTTATAAATGACAGCAGAATGAATTTTGATTCATTGTACACAAATAGAGTACAACTTTTCATTTCTCTGGTTGTACACATTATAGATGGACACTATACCTTTATTTTATTTATTTATGTGGTGCTGAGGATCAAACCCAGTGCCCCACAAATGCAAGGCAAGTGCTCTACCACTGAGCCACCACCCCAGCCCCTGTACACGTTATAGAGTCACACCATTAGTGTGATCATGCATGTACATATGGTAATGATGTTTGTCTCATTCCACTATCTTTCCTTCACTCCACCCCACCCCTCCCCCCATTTCCCTCTACACAGTCCTATGTTCCTTCATTCTTCCTTCATTCCTTCCCCCCATTATGTATCAGCATCCACTTATCAGAGAAAACATTTGGCCTTTGGTTTTTTGGGATTGGTGTATTTCACTTAGTATGATATTCTCCATCTCCATCCATTTACCTGCAAATGCCATAATTTGATTCTTCTTTATGGCTGAGTAATATTCCATTGTGTATATATACCACAGTTTCTTTATCCATTCATCTATTGAAGGGCATCTAGGTTGGTTCCACTATCTAGCTATTGTGAATTGAGCTGCTATAAACATTGATGTGGCTGCATCACCATAGTAGACTGATTTTAAATCCTTTGGGGATAGGTCAAATGGTGGTTCCATTCCAAGTTTTATGCAGAATCTCCATACTGCTTTCCAGAGTGACTGCACAAATTTGCAATCACACCAGCAATGCATGAGTGTACCTTTTTCCCACATCCCCTCGAACACCTATTGTTGCTTGTATTCTTGATAATAACCATTCTAATTGGAGTGAGACAAAATCTTAGGGTAGTTTTGATTTGCATTTCTCTAATTATTAGAGATGTTGAACATTTTTTTGTATATTTGTTGATTGATTGTATATCTTCTTCTTTGAAGTATCTGCTCAGTTCCTTAGCCAATTTATTGATTGGGTTATTTGTATTTTGGTGTTAAGTTTTTTGAGTTCTTTATAAATTCTGGAGATCACTTCTCTATCTGAAGTATGTGTGCTAAAGATTTTCTCCCATTCTGTAGGCTCTCTCTTCACATTATTGATTGTTTCCTTTGCTGAGAAAAAGCTTTTTAGTTTGAATCCATCCCATTTATTGATTCTTGATTTTATTTCTTGCACTTTGGGAGTCATGTAAAGGATATCTGGTCCTAAGCCAACATGATGAAGATTTAGGCCTATCTTTTCTTCTATTTGTTGCCATTTTTTTAGCTTTTCTTATGCTGTGGACGCTCCTGGCAATCTGATGAAGTCTAAGGAAGCCCTGGACATGCATATATTTCATCACTGACAATTAGAAACCAATTATATTGAAATACAAGTACTAAAATAACAAGCACATCTGTAATGTCAGTAATGTATTTATTTGTTAACATACTAAATAACAAGCTCTATAACCAGGTCTAATCACTACTATCACTTTGAAATGGTGATATTATTTTGAGAGCTATACAATTGTAATATGCTATGAAAATCTCATTTCTGTTTGTAACAAAGTCGCAGGTACTGTTGATGTTACTGTAGTCTGTTATTCAGCACTGCCTAGAAGGACATGCTTAATTTCTGTTAGTGATAGTGAAAATAAAGATGTAACAACCCCCATCCCAATTTATGGGCTCCTTGAATTCTTTCCATTGACTCCCCAGAGGCCTGTTGGCCCTGGCTTAAGTAATGTATTTGAGAATGGAAGCCATTAGGTTAATGCTTCCTTTCTTGTCATTTCCAAAATTGTCCTTACCCACACCATCCATTCCTTGGATCTCAGAGAAGAGAGGTCTTGTTTGGGGCTCACCCTCTCCACTGGGCTGTATCCCAGCACTTCCCAATTTCTTGGAGATTTGTGCCATTGAGCATCCTCCTTCTTTACTGTATGCATCTCTGCCTCAATTTGATTATAATAAAATGGGAAACAGAACTGGGCACTGTGGTGCACACCTGTAATCCCATCAACTCAGGAGGCTGAGGCAGGAGGATCACAAGTTCAAGGCCACCCTCAGCATCTTAGTGAGACTGTCTCAAAATAAAGATTAGCTCTGTACTAAAGCACCCCAAGTTTCAATACCCAGTACAAAAAAAAGAGGAAATTAGAAACAGAGTGATCCAACCTTTATACACATTGGATCCTTATCAGTTTGGATGTTCTTCACATGGGAACCTGGGGGCCAGAGTTGAGCCAAGGGGCATGGCAAGGACACCAGAACCAGCAACATCCAGCATTATGTCACAAGCCCAGTGAACATTAGCCCTACCTCTTTGCTTTAACTCCTTTAGTGGACTCTTCTCTCCTCATTTTTAAGGCTCATCATGATATGATGGCTGCTGAGTAACTTCAGTCTGTATAACACTATATTTTCCGATAATAACACATGACTTGATACCCCCATAATGATGTTACCAGATCAGACTAAATTCGAATTTCAGGTAAAGTATGAGTACTTTTTTTTAGTATGAGTATTTTTTCAACATTTGGGACATATGTGTGCTTAAAAATATTTGTTATTTATCTGAAATTCAAATTTGTGAGCACCTTGTATTTTTTGCTAGATCTGACAACTCTACCCCACAGATAATTCCCAGAATGGTGAATGGTGGGTACCTTCTCTCAGGTACCCACAGCCTCTGTATGTCTACTCTGAACCAACACTTGTTCTCCTGAGAGACTGGGGATATATTCTAATCTGTGTATCCTTGCTAAGCAATACATGACTTAGCACAGAAAAGTTGGCATTATTTGCTGAGTGAATGAATGCATACAAGTAACATCATAATAAACCTGCATCTTCTGATGGATATAAGCCTTGCGATTACTATACAGTGTTATTCCACTTATATCCATCTTCACTTCACAGCCTTGAAAGATTACCTGGAGGTTTACACATCACCCAGTCAGGGATCTCAAAAGTTGAGACTAAACTGCAGACTCAGTTAATGAAGTTATACAGGATTAGCTGGATTTTTTGTTTTATTATGTTTTGCTTCTTGGAGTGAGGGAGGAGTGGGAGGAAGATGGCCCTATCCTAACAATATAGAAGTCAAGGAAAACAAAGGGGAGGGGATCAATGGAGGAAGTGGAGAAGGAAGTAAAAGGGGTATGGAGAGCCTGAAGGAAAGCAAGCAAGTAGGAATAAAGTTGAGGAAGGGGGAGTCAGCTAGCACCAGATCACAGAGTGATGGATGCTGGTGGCAGGGTGTAGCAGCCAACCAGAAGGCAGCACAGGCAATCTGTGCAGGAGCCATTCTCCCACCCCAAACTCCTCACTACCTCTCCTGCTAACTGGGCGATGCAGAGAGCCACCATCTGCTCATGATCAGAGGCAGATGCCTTGGAATTGGCTCTTTCTGGCCCTCCTAGCTCTTCAACCCCGGAGGCCCCGAACAGATCCCATGGCTCCCATGACTAACCAAATCCGAATGACAGGGAGAGTGTGATAATCCCTTTTTCCTTATGCCTGCCGGGTTGAGTTAGGAAAGACTCAGAACAGAATAAAGGCCTGTGGGGGAGAAGAGTCAATTGGCTATGGGGAGCCTGCAGAGTAGTGGGTGCCCATTTGGGGTACTTCAAAGGCAGTTTCCATATGGGTCTGGACCATGCATCCACTAAAAGGATGGCTGTGGAATCTGAGTCACATCATCATCTACAATCCTACATTTTCTATACCATGAAGTGAGGATATTTGAGGATCATGTCTGCGAGGTGTCTGGACCATCAAAGGTAGTCAGTAATAACAGTTGTGCTTTGTGCTGTGCTGTTCACCCTATGCCACTTGCACCATGGCTGTCTTAGAGGCAGACATGTGGGGTGCAGTAGGGACACCTTCATCCTCCATCATGGGGAGCCCAAAGTGACTCAGGCCCCTAAAAGGCCTGAGAGAACCCCCACGAAGCATTCAGGCAGGAGGCAAGTTCCTCTTTCATTTCTGCCACTTCCAGATGAGGAAAACAATATATGAGCTCTGAATGGAGATGTTCATTCAGGCTGGACCCTTTATAAGCAAAATCATCTTAGATATACCATGTTTGTCATTCACTCATACAATTTGTTTTTTAAAATATATTTTTTACTTGTTGGTGAACCTTTATTTTATTCATTTATATGTGGTGCTGAGAATCAAACCTAGTGCCTCACACATGCTTAGGCAAGCACTCTACCACTAAGCTACAATCCCAGCCCCACACATTTTGTTTGTTTGTTTGTTTGTTTGTTTGGTACTGGGGATTGAACCCAGGAGCACTCCACTACTAAGCCACATCCCCAGCCCTATTTTGTATTTTATTTAGATACAGGGTCTCACTGAGTTGCTTAGGGCCTCACTAAGTTGCTGAGGCTGGCTTTGAACTTGAGATCCTCCTGCCTCAGCCTCCCAAGTGCTGGGATTACAGGCGTGTGCCACCACGCCCGGCTACATTTTGTTTTTGAGACAGGGTCTCTCACTATGTTGCTCAGGGGGCCCTCAAACTTCTGGGCTCAAGCAATCTTCCTGCTTCAGCTTCTTGAGTAGCTGGCACTACAGGCACACACTATTGTGCCTAGCCATTCATACATTTTTAAAGAGACTGCTAGCTGAACAGAAGGATTCATATTAAGACTCCAGTATGAGGCTGTCCTATAGACCTGGCCAACTGAGCATGAAAAGACCAGATCCTGAGAGAGGAAAGAGGGTGACAACAGGCACAGAGACCCACAGGTCTAGCTTCTTGCTGCCACCTACCTGTTGGAACATGCGATGCATTTCCACCTCCACCAGCCTTCTCCTTCCCCCTCAGTTCTTTGCAGGTGGAGGTGTGGCCTATGAATGCAAGAGTGTCTCCAGTTAATCCTACTATGGAGGCCAGGACAGCTACGTGGCCCCAAATGGGGGTCTGTTAAGGGATGTAGACAAAATAGTGTGTCGAGGGCAATACAGGACAAGTGCAGCTGCCTGGGATGGTTTAGTCTGGCATGGGACAGGGGTTGGATGGCAGTGATTGTTGACCCTTTCACCTGGACTGTGTTGTAGGACACCCCCAGGGAGATTAAAATCCAGAGGACAGAGGGGAGTAGGTGTATTAGAGCCAGATGAAATCCCTCCAGCCTGACCTCATATCTCCATGCCTTAGAAGAGAATCAGTCTATTGTCTTCTCATCCCCAAATCATCTGTCTCCCCTCTGCCAAAAAGGCTAAATTTGAACAGTAATCATGACTACTGGTCCCTCGGTTCTCCTGGTAGATCTAGGGGCCCACCTTTATATTTGGGGGGCTCTGAGTCAAAAAGGAAGGGTGGATGGGTTGAGGGAACTGCTGTGGGTACACCTCTGGACCAGAACTACTGCTTCCTCATCTGCCACTGAGATCAAAGAAGACCGTGAGATGGTTCTTGTATGTGACCAAAAGAATTACTTCAGACTATTAATAAGGAAGTGAAAACAGATAGGATCAATCACCCTACCCTCAGACCCCAGTAAGGAAAGGGAAGGGAATTACTGGAGGTTCTGATGCAGGTGTGAACTCATAGAGGCTCGGAACTATAAAGCCTAATATTTCTTATTGACAAGGGAGAAGAAATGTATCTTGAGAAGGGTCAGAGGAGTTTCCAAAAGGGAAGAGAAATTAGACGTAGGACCACAGGGATCTTCAGCATAGGTGTTGGAAAAGAATTTCAGCATAAGCCAGACAAAGGCATAAACAGAGATTTATTTAAGAAGTAAATACACATTCAAGAGAGAATGTGGGCCATCTTGAGAGTTAGAAGCCCCTTCTTGTGTTGGAGGTCCAATACTTATTGAAGTAGTTAGGGGCTATAGTTAGGGGCTGGACTGGAGGTACAGCAGAGTGAATTTCCACTGAAGTATTTCCCTCATTTTACAAGGGCACAGGGCCAAGGGCATGTTGGTCAAAATTTACAACTGTGTTTTCTGCATCTCAATGACTCCTGGGCATTTCCTTTAAGACTCATAGGTCTCTCTCTTTTTCTAAATTCTTATCTCATCCTCCACCCCCTACTTTGATCCTGTAACCTTTTCTGCTTGTTTGTTTTGGTACCAGGGATTGAACCCAGGGGTGCTAACCACTGGGAAACACCCCCAGCCTTATTTATATTTTATTTTGAGACAGGGTTTCACTAAGTTGCTTAGGCCCTTGCTAAAGTGCTGAGGTTGGCTTTGAACTCATGATCCACCTGCCCCAGCCTCCCAAGCTGCTGGGTTTACAGGTGTGCACCACCATACCCAGCAGATCCTGTAATCTTAAGGGTTGGTGAAGGTTGAAGATCCATCTTCTATGGTGGCTTCTGGCAGGTAAGGGGTGATGACCCTGCCTAGTCAGGGGTCTAAAGTCTCATGCTGACTGTTATAAAGGAGATGGACACTGGTCTCAGTTGCAGGTATGGGTTGGAATTCTTGTGTTGCCATCCTCTTAATGAGGAATTGTTGTAATCTGGAAGATGAAAACTTTATTAGATTAAAAGGCAAGAACTGATCAATAAGAGCAAAAGTATAGTTATCAGAGTTCCTAATAGTGGTAGCAACCCAATGCAGTTAAGTAAGTAAATGTTACTAGTTTTATTTGTCTGTACACATCTCAGGATCTGGATTATTTTTTAAAGCATGTCTTTCAGATCAGACAAATTAACTCAAGGAAAACTTATGATTTTATCAGTCTCTTCTGATAGTTATTATCAGACACTCGTGCATAAGACCCATTTCTCTGTAACCTTTACTTACTTTTGGTAGGGCTGATGCAAATGCACATCAAGATACATTTAAGAGGACAAAAGTCTTTTTCCTTAAATGTTCATGTATGACTTTTCTTTGACTTGCCATGTATTTAAGACCAAGTTAGCAAAAAATTGACCTTGTTCCTATCTACTGTTAAAATCAGCTGAGGTTTTTCAGTGGTCCCTCTTGGGAACTTGTGAGAAGCCTCTTGACTCGATTACCTTTCCTCTACCAGTTGTGCCATCTGCCAGGATGGGTCAGAGTCTTGCTGACCACATGTGGTTTCCTTTGGAAGCATCAGGGACATTTCCCTCTTCAATGATCCTCCTCTTTGCATAATGTGTACAAATTGGTTTCCTGTTCTCTCTGGTCCTCATAATGCCCCTGATTTGGAGGTTGGGTGATTCACCAGAGTTGCAGAGCCCTTAGAGAGGTCCTGTCAATCCCTGAACTTAGAGAGCAAGGGCCAAAAAATCGGCTGCTTTCTTCTTAGCCCTTTTACTCTCTTGGCTTTGGTCTCCAAGTTTGGGTTTTTAAACATCCAGCAGGCTAGTTTCACCAGTCTTGAAGTGGGAGTAATGGGTTTTAGCTTTAATGTCTATAACTCATCAGTTACCCCTTCCATTTAATTGGGATCAGTATTGGTACTGGAAGTCAGCATTATATCCTTTCTCTCCTGTGGGTGATGACTTATTATCTTAAATTATCTCAGGTTGTTCTGTTAGAAGTAGTACTTCTGCAAAATACTAACAGGCAATGGTTATAAGGTTTACAAGGAAAATACAAAATGAAATTAACAAGAACAAAATCATATTTAGTTTGTATAATAGTTTGAACCAAGAAACGTAAGTTTTGTAATAACACAAATGTATTTTTGGTATCTACTTAGCCTCTACAAAGACTCATAAGTTTAGCAACTTAATCACATATGAAATCCTTCACAAGTTTTACTTTCTTTTAAAACCCTTTTACAACCTTTAAATATCTTTTATAATTTACCCAAACCTTTACTTAATTTTGTATTATAGCCTTCTTTATTTTGAGATCACAGTAATTTTTCCAACAAAAATCTATCTTTTGAAAATAACTTTAAGTGTGCTTAATTTTAACCTACTTTGGAGCCATAAGAGACAGAGCCTTATCTTGGGTGAGGCCAGCATTTTGACAAATCTTAGTTAAAATGTCTTATTTTTGAAGCTAACTTTTGCCTCTTAGTAAAATATGATTTTACTAAGTTCTCATATATTTTTTGTGAGTCTATCTGAATATCAGCTAATATAAGGTAACATTATATAACATTAAGTCTAAAACATTGATCAAACAGAAAGACTAAGAGAGCTCCTAACTTCCTTGTAGAAAAAGTGGCAAAGTTTTCATATTCCACATTGTTAACCTCTAAACAAATCAGGCTTTTCTTATTACCTTTCCAAAAACATATTTAAATTCCCATCCAAGTGCCAAGTGTAAGTGTAATGAATAGCAAAACTTATGGGATATATATATATATATATATATATATATACACACACACACACACACACACACATATATATGTTTACCTTCGTCCAGTTACACAACATTAAATGACATAAATAGTTCTCCAATTAACTTTGTTATTTTTGTATAAATCTGAAAGAGGCTGTAATTGCAAACAACTCTCGTTTGGAGAACACCAGAGTGGTAGTGTGTTTTCTTAAGCTTTTACATTTTAGAAGGCACAAATATATTTAATATGCAAAAGCCAGTAATAATTAGTATCATAGTTACACAGAGTCCTTTGTATATTAACTTAGCTTTTACTTTTTAAGTAAAATTAAGAATCTGTACAGTTGGTGTTTATTTAACCAGAGTTACAAAGCAATCATTTAAAATACTTTAAAACAGACAGGTACTGGAACACTAATTTTAAAAAAATTTAACCTTTATTTTATTTATTTATTTATATGCAGCGCTGAGAATGGAACTCAGGGCCTCACACATGTCAGGCAAGCACGCTACCACTAAGCCACAACCCCAGCCCCAAATCCTAAGTTTTTAAGATTTATTTTCCCTAAATAATAAAACCTAATGGGTACAAGAAATTATTCCAATAAAAACAGATAAGAAAAGTTTGTTGTTTTAATACATAGAGGATTCTGACTTTATATCAGTACATTAAATTTAGTTTTTTAAATTAATTAATTTATTTATTTTTAGTACCAGGGATGGAAACCAAGGGTGCTTGTCCACTGATCCACATTCCCAGCCCTTTTTATTTTTTATTTTGAGACAAGGCCTCACTAAGTTACTTAGATTCTTGCTAAATTTCTGAGACTGACTTTGAACCTGCAATCTTCCTGCCTTAGCCTCCTGAGACACTGGTATTATAGACATGCTCCACCACATCTGGCAGAACATTAATTTTTTGAAAATGCTTTTATTAGGCATTGATGAACCTTTATTTATTTATTTGTATGTGGTGCTGAGAATCAAACCCAGTGCCTCATACATGCTAGGCAAGTGCTCTACCACTGAGCCACAACCCTAGCCCCATACATTAAATTTTGACCTTAGAAAAAATCTTAAATAACCTGGGCTTCATGGTGCATGCCTATAATCCCAGAGACTCAGGAGCCTGAGACAGGAGGATCACAAGTTCAACATCAGCCTCAGCAATTTATCAAGGCCTAAGCAACTGAGTGAGAACCTGTCTCAAAATAAAAAAAAATAATTTAAAAAGTACTGGGATATAGGTTAATGGTAAAGTGCCCCTAGATTAAATCCCCAGTCCCTCGCTCTGCCATAAAAAGAAAAGTCCTTATCAAATACACAAACTTTTTGAGATTTATGTTCTACAAACCTTTTGTAACTTTGACTTTACCATACAAAATGATTTTTCATTCAGAAATATTCTATTTTCTTATGAAAATATATTTCCATACCTATAACTTTCACATCTCTTTTTGGTTGTTGACTCTTAAATTTATATTCTGAAATATATCCTTGCAAAAACTTTGGATTTAGACAAATTACTTCTTTTAGGTAAGATGAAATACTTTGAATTTTATAGATATTTTTCCCAATCAAAACACAGCTTAATTTTTTTTGCATGTACAATTACATCTGTTAATTAGGATTTTAAGTCTTAGTAGCCTTGCTGTTATTGAAGAACTAGAAACAAAACAATCTCAAAACATTCTTTCCATATACCAACAATTTATAAAAACATGTTTATTAATGGACCCAAGTTATAAAGTTTTAGATGAGTATTTGAATTTATATTTACTAGTTGGTGTTTTAGTACTTTACGTTAGGGTAGCTGGCACAAATATCCATGAGAGACACATCTCTGAGTTCAAGCAATGATTTATTGACAGAGAGTCTGCCAGGCTGCCCTTTTGCAAGGCACAATAGCCTGCTGGATAATACCTCTTAACTATATAGTAATGTACAATGGAGTAGTTAAAAAATAACCCGTCTGGTCCTGTGGTTGTTATTTGGCATCTTTGCTATGGTTTAGGTAGTTAGAGACTCTTTGGGGGCCGGCCTAATGAGAAGGTCATGCCTGGGTGGGCAGGTTCTGATTTTCAAAATGGAGTTACTTTGCCTAAGGATGTAACACTTTAACTTTGCAAATTGATTGGATATCTTCTCTAAATCATTTATAAATTTCATTTATTTCAAACCTAATCTACCTAGTTTTAAAATATTTTTAATTGTAGATGGACACAATACCTTTATTATGTTTACTTAGTTTTTTTATGTGATACTGGGGATTGAACCCAGTGCCTCACTCCTTCTAGGCAAGCAGATCTACCACTGAGCCACAATCCCAGTCCTAATCTACCTATTTTTAACTGTTAATTTTAGGTTACCCATAAAAAACAAAATATCAGATAAGCACAGTTAACATTTTAAGTCATCTTTTATCTGCCCAAGAAAATTTCAAAAGCAAATTTTATGGAAAACAACACTTTCTTGATTGGCCGACCACCCAGAAAAACATGTGGGTTAATAATTTTAAAGACATTTTTACTCTTATTTTACCAACAAATTTAAATTATTTTTCAAAGATTCACTTAAGTCATTTGAACTAAAAGGTATTTGGATTTATTGTCTTAAAATTTTATGAGCACTTGTTTATTTATAAGCCAATTTGGTACCATGCAGACACAACATACAATATGCACATGTATACGAATATAGACAGAAAAACACTTTATAGCGTTCATCTAGATTTACCATTTGCCAGGTTTTTTTTTTTTTTTTTCCTTCAGAGTCAGCAACAGGCCAGATATCCCCTTTAACCAAGAAGCAGAAAAGAAAGTGTCTCTTGAGACAGGTAAAGGAATAGAGAAAGACAGGGCCTCTTTGGTAAAGTTTTCATAGACCAGGTATTGGGCACCCACAAGTAGGGAACAAGAAAGTTAAAGCTTCTCAGGGGCGCTCAAGATAGCGGCGGGAGCCCTAAGTGGCTCCACCTGGCAGTAGTAGCAGGACAGCCCTTGCCGCTGGGGTCTAAGGTCCGGGGAGTGGCTGCAGCAACGCCAGGAATCAGGGATGGTAAAATGACCCAGGGAAGCAAGAAGAAACGGGCCACAAACCGCAATATCATGGTGTCTAAGAAGATCATCATTAAGGATGGAGGCACGCCTCAAGGAACAGATTCTCCTAGTGTTTATTTTGCAGTTATCGTCATCTTTTGGGAGTTCTTTGCTTGGAGACTATTGACGGCAACCCATCTTGGTGGTGTTACATGAAACCTTCCCTAAACATACATTTCTGATGAATGGCCTAATTCAAGGAGTAAAGGGTTTGTTGTCATTCCTCCGTGCCCCACTTACTGGTGCTCTTTCTGATGATTGGGATCAAAAATCCTTCTTGCTAGTATTTTTTGTATGTGCCCCAATTCCTTTAATGTAGATCAGCCCATGGTGGTACTTTGCTTTTATCTCTGTTTCTGGGGTTTTTGCAGTGACTTTCTCTGTGGTATTTTAATACGTGGCAGATATAACCCAAGAACATGAGAATGCATGGCTTATGGACTGGTTTCAGCAACATTTGCAGCAAGTTTAGTCACCAGCCCTGCCATTGGACCTTACCTTGGACGAGTGTATGGGGACTGCTTAGTGGTGGTTATAGCTACAGCAATAGCTTTGCTAGATATTTGTTTTATCCTTGTTGCTGTACCAGAGTCATTGCCTGAGAAGATGCGGCCAGCAACATGGGGAGCACACATTTCCTGGGAACAGGCCAATCCCTTTCCATCCTTAAAAAAGTGGGCCAAGATTCCATAGTGCTACTAATCTGCATTGCGGTGTTTCTTTCCTACCTACCAGAGGCAGGCCAATATTCCAGCTTTATTAATACCTCAGACAGATAATGAAATTTTCACCAGAAGATGTTGCCGCATTTATAGCAGTCCTTGGCATTGTTTCCATTATTGCACAGACTATAGTCTTAGTCTTGAGTTTACTTATGATGTCAACTGGAAATAAGAGCATCATTTTATTGGGTCTAGGATTTCAAATATTACAGTTGGCACGGTATGGCTTTGGTTCAGAACCTTGGATGATGTGGGCTTCTGGGGCAGTAGCAGTCATGTCTAGCATTACCTTTCCAGCTGTTAGTGC
This sequence comes from Glaucomys volans, assembly GCA_020662805.1. Lineage (NCBI taxonomy): Eukaryota > Metazoa > Chordata > Mammalia > Rodentia > Sciuridae > Glaucomys > Glaucomys volans. Next base: position 81,804 of record JAJEJO010044665.1, on the reverse strand, counting down.
ACTTGTTTCATGAACTGCTGATGCTGATCAGCAGGTGTTGTTCAAGGAGTGATAATAGGGGTTGGGACTATAGCTCAGTTGGTAGAGTGCTTTCCTCACATGCGCAAGGCCCTGGGTTCAATCCCCACCCAGCACCACAAAAAAAATGATAAAATGATAACAGGAATTTGAGGATTGTGAATGGACTGGGCTCAGTTCTTTATGGATTTATTTTCTACATCTTCCATGTGGAACTTAAAGAACTGCCAATAACAGGAACAGACATGGGGACAAACACAAGCCCTCAGCACCACTTTGAACAGAATTCCACAATCCCTGTCCCTGCCCTTTCTCTTTGGAGCCTGTTGGGTACTGTTGGCTCTGCTTGTTGCCTTGTTTATTCTAGAACATACCAATTTAAGCTTATGGTCCAGCAGTTGGAGAAAGCACTGTGACGGTCACAGCCATCCTCATAGAACACAAGTGCCAGGAGAGGCCAAAGAACCTTCACTCCAGGACTCAAATGTGTGATGACAGAAATCAGGAAGATTTTTCTATCAGCACCCAGGTCTTAGTTTTCACCTGTAGTTCTGGGTGTACATTCCATTTCCATCTGCGGTGTACTTTAAGATTGTCTTAAGAAATTATCTGCATGAACTCTGGGAACTAAAGAAAGAACTGGACAGTTTTCCAAAGATGTTCAAATTCCTTTCGAAAAGAAACCTTTTGTTTATTAGCACCAATTTCTTGCCACTCAACTGTTTTATTATACATCCTTTAATTAAAAACTATGTATGTAACTTCTTAGATATTAGCATATGTCTCTGCTACCATTTCCTTAAGGTGTTGAGCTTTAACTTTATTTATGCTGACTCTCAAACAGACTAGATAGTATGGTTGTGGACCTGTTCATTTTAACATTATAAAATCGAATCAGATTTTAATATTGTAAAATCTTGGGTCATATAATTCAAAGCTTTATTACAGAAGCACTAAAACAAAGAAATGGGAAATGAATTGTTTGCATTTAAAAACAACTTAAAGTTGTACTAAAATCTACAACAGACAAATGGGAAGTTATACTCCATTTATGTGTGATATGTCAGAATGCATTCTACTGTCATGTAGAACAAAAAACATATTTAAAATTGTACTAAAATCTGAATCATGTTTCACTGTTGTTTACAGTAATTTTATTTTAAGCATTATTCACTACTGTTTCCAAAGTGAAAGAAATCAGCGATTTAGAATTTAAATTGGGATCGTTAGCGCCTATAATTCTAAAAATGCTGGCTCAAATGTGTTCCCCAGCTACTTCTTACACCACTATTCTTTTTTTTTAACTAAAATCATCAGATTTTATTTAGCATGCCAATACAATTTATTCTGGTAATAAATTAATATGTACAGTTATAAAAATGGTGCTAAGAAAAATGCTTCTGAATGTATAAGGTATATGCAGAATCCTTTAAACAGGTGACTTAATTTTCAAACTCAGAAGTCTGGTAACATGAAATCGTTGATGAAAACTGATGTTCCTATTTCCTGTAATTCATTATTCAGACAGTTTCGAGTTTAAAAAGGTTTCAATTACCCATTCCGTTCCAGCAAGTTCCCACACCTGAAATGAGAACTGACAGCTGAAAAACTTCTGACCCCATCTCCTATACCTGTACAGGTGAGGCCTGGCTGGCCTCAAGACTCCAGAGCTAATCAGAGACTGGGTTAAATCAGTTCACAGAAGTGCTCCACAAATATCTGTTGGGCTAAATAAGGCACAATCATCACTCAGAATTCCAGTCATACCTGAAAAACCTTGGTTTTACTTTCTGCTTACTATAGGATTAATTCCTGGTATGTTCTTTTGTAGTTCTCAAACTTAACACAGTTGCTTCAAAACAAAATCATTCTATTATTGCAGCATATCAACAATCACTGACTGCCAAAGCTGTTTATATTTCTTTTCTCCTGGGATGTCTGAACTTGGGCAACTTTTCTTCCTGTTCTATGCTCACAGTAGACCGACATCAAGGGTGTCTGTTCATCAGCAGCAGAGAAAGTTTATATGCTAGCACCATCTATAATGAGCATGGAACAGTTCATTTTTCTTTGCAGGTCACTGCCACCAGAATCAACCTGTACCCTGCTCTGTTCATCTGAGCAGTCACTTTGCTTTTCAAAGAGTGTGAATTATTTCCGGGTTGACAGTGTTCCATAGAGCAATGAGATTTCTCATCATATCACAAATATGCCATGTAATGTACCAAGTATGTCTAGCATATAATTTTGATTTATTATGTCTCAGCCTAATGCCTGCATATAGCCATGCTGCTGCCAGACTACAAAAAAAAAAAAAAGAAGTTCACTTGTTTTAATTTAAACTTCCAAGGAGTGTGTGGTTCATTTATCAATCAGTATAGGACACTGATACTCCAGCATGCTTTTCTAATTGCAGGAGCCATACCCAAAAGAGCTTGCCAGTTATCAGTCCATTTTCATATATGCAGCAAAGTTGTGTTTATAATGGAAATTTTCCAATTTTCTTGTGATTCTAATTTCTTGCTACTCTTAGCACTCTAGCAAAGGAAGACCAATAGTCTATCTTCATATATTTCTCCTTCTCCATGGTGACATTTCTCTGTAGGAGTGCATTTTTGGTTTGGTTGCATGCTATAGAGGCTTAGTAGATGTGTCCACATGGACATATTTACTCAGAACAGGCCTCCCATTTTCAAGTTCATTCTTTATTGTAGATACTTTACTTTTTAGTAGTGACACAATACTGTGATAGGCTAAAAGCACTGGCACCAGTCACAGAGACCTGGCATTAACTCCTTTATGAACTGCAATTTCATTAGCTTTATCAGAAAATAAACAAAAATCCAGATACAAAAATATTTGCTCTGATCTGGTAAAATAATTAAAGCATTCATTTACAAGTTGGCACATTTAACTCCTCTCATTAACAACTTTGCTTCTTTTTTCTTTTATTTTTTTAATCTTGTCATGATTGTTAAGGACATAAGGAATCTCCACTTTGACCATTTCACTTAAGACTGTTCTTCCTTATTCACTAACTTGTAGCGATGGAGAAACTGTAGCCCATCTTTTCTCTTTAACAGAACTCTGTGCATGGAGTGTAACACAAATGACATGCTAAACAGAACATGAACATTCTAATAATGGCAAGACTAGGGAGATTGGCTTGGTGAGGGAACTGGAAGTGCAGTACTGATGAAGTAACAGATTTTCTTTAAGTTAGAATAATAAAGCTGATTCAAATTTCAAAGAGAGGGCTATTTTTAACCATCTTGGTAATTAATTAAAACAATCTCATTTTAATTAAGAAATCCTAATGACTGAGGTAGATGATGCTGTTATCAGATATTGAATTAGGTTTAAGGTATTAAAAATGATAACTACGGGAAAGAAAGCACTGATTTAAAATTGTCTTCTTTTAAATTCAGATGGATAATTAAGTATGCTTCCAATTCAATGTTCTAAACATGAAATCTGGATATGACACGTCTGGGGCTCACTTCTCTATTTGAAGATGAACTCAGCAGTTGGTGAAAAGATCCACACACTAATAGAATGGCAAACCACGAAACAGCTGTCCCCACGAAAAAATCAGTTAGTCTGCATTGGATATTTCCATCTAGGTTCATTCTTAACTGTTCAGGATGTGGATTCCCGAAGGTTTCTTCAGCATTTTACTAATTCTTTGTTGGTTGAAGGGGCTGGGACTGTTTCTCCACACATAAATTGATCTTTGTCATAAATTACTCTTATAATGAGAGAGCAGCTAGGACACATCACCATGTCTTCCCCATTCTCCAAATCTTCCTTAGTGATGGAAAAGTTATCCCCACATGGGCATGGGTAGAAATATGTTTTGGAGTCCTTGTCATATTGGAAGTCTTCGATTTCCACCTCATCATGAAACACTGCCATTCACTATTCTTTTAATATTTGCTTAATCATAAAAACATTAACACTTGAATACATAATCTAAAAATTATATAGCAAAACTGGTAACCTTGAAAATGTCGATATATATATATATATATATATATATATATGTATATGGTGGCTTTTCAGGACGGTTGCAGTAACACTTTATTCATAGAGCTAATGTTTTTCCTAAATTTTCAGGACCCTAGAAGAGAGCTTTATACAATTATGGATGTGAATTTCTCTAAAGCATATATATGTATGCTTTAGAGAATTTATACACCTTTTAGATATATAAATTATATAGAAATTCTATATATATATTCTATAGAATATATATATTCTATATATATAGAATTTCTATATAATTTGTATATATATAATTTATATATATTAAATAATATGTATTCTATATATATAGAAGACATATTCTATATATATAGAATTTCTATATAATTTATATATATATTAAAAAATATATATATATATTAAAAATATATATATATTTTTTTTGTGGTGCTGGGGATTGAATCCAGGGCCTTGTACTTGCAAGGCAGGCACTCTACCAACTGAGCTATATCTCCAGCCCTAAAGCATATATTTTTATGTCCAGTTATATTATTTTAAAAAGTGTTACTTTGTAAAAATCATACATAAAGTATTGTATAGTTTAAAAAAAAGAAAGTTAAAGCTTCTCATTAAATTAGTGCATACCATATTTAGAATTTCAGAAATCACAACAGTCTGTCTTTTTTGTCTTTTTTGTGTGATTCAATGAGCAATATGTTAAAGAATAGAGGACACAGAGGACATAGACCCAGGGGAAGCCTATGTGGTTGGGGATGGCTGGAGCCGGGTCTACCAATCATGACTAGACACTCAATCAATGGTTCAGGTGGCCACTTGTCCATGCATGAAGTAGACCCATGTCAGTCATCACCACTGTTTATACTCCTTTTTAGAACCTTTTTAGAACCTTTTTTTTTTTTTGGTACCAAGAATAGAACCCAGATGTACTTTACTATTGAGCTACATCCCCAGTCCTTTTTAGTTTTTATTTGGAGACAGGGTCTCACTGAGTTGCTTAGGACCTTGCTAAATTGCTGAGGCTGGCCTCAAACTCACAATCCTCCTTCCTCAGTCTCCCAAATTGCTGGGATTACAGGTGTGCACCACTGTGCCAGGCCATAGTTGGATCTTTTTTTTGTGTGTGTGTGTGGTGCTGGGGATTGAACCCAGGGCCGTGTGCATGGGAGGCAAGCACTCTACCCACTGAGCTATATCCCCAGCCCCATAGTAGGATCTTTTAAAGGGGAATATTTCTTTCTCTTTCCTTTAGTCCCAAGTGAGTTTGAGAGTTAACCATTGAATAATTGCCTAAGATAGCAACTGTTAGGTTTAGAAAGGGAGAACATAGTTCCAGAGAGACCCAGAGTGGGATTGACCTTCAGGGAAAAAGTTTATTACAGCCGGTAGCACAGTGGGGTCTGAAGTAAAGCTTCAGCCCAATCAAGGAAAACAAAAGATTCTTTTTAAGGTCTCTTAGGGTGGGGGAGGTGTTGCACCACAAGGTCAGTTAACATCACCAAATTAGTTTAAAAAACACATTCAAAGGTTTGTGCTGAGGCAGATACTTGGAAGGTCCCAAGTTCATCTTTTGGTGAAAGGTGAAAATTCCACAGAACCATGGGTCTGGTTAAAATGAGACCTTGGGATGGGGGAGGTACTTGGAATGTCCCATGTCCACCTCTGTGTACAAGGAGACAAACTAACAGAACCATGGGCCTGATGAATATGTCATCTTTGGTACATGACATTTTCAGCCTTTTTGTTTATATACAAAAGAAACAGAGAGATTGTTTTATAGGAAAGAAGGTAGGGGCCTTTCAAGGGAAGAAGGGGCTATTTTCTGCTGAACTGGGGCATGGCTGGGGATAAGTGTCCCGAAGTCTTTATTCTCTATAAGGTGAGGCATGGACAGTTAAGGATATTTAACATCAAGGAAGTTCAGAGGTCTATGGTGGAAGTTGGTTGGTTACTAGATGAGGTGTACATAGGGCAGTGATCCTTCCAGGACAAGAATAAACTATAGAGCAAAGCATTACTTTTTTTGCAAACTATTTGCACAAAAGCAATTAGTGTTTCCAGCCAGTCTCTCAAAACCATGAAGACTGCAACTCATTAAAGGTTAGGGTAAGGTCCAGCATGGCATTGATTTGTTATAGGAGGCCATTTAAGACTTTAGAAATATTAACAGAGTTGTTATAAATATATACACAACAATTAGTTTTCATAATGGCACAGGTGTCCCCTTTGAACCATAGTTATCTAAAGCCATCTGATTTCTGTAAAATAGTTGTTTTTATTGGTGTTACTTCTGTGTTTAGTAGAGGGATCACTTAGGGCTCTCTTGGTATAGTTAGTTAGGGTTTTCATGTGTCACCTTACATCTTTTAAACCAAATTGAGGAATAAATATTGGGGATAGATAATCACACCAGTGAAAAACAAAAACAGATCAGGTCTGCCTATGTAGGAGGTTAGGAAGAATTGTATGTCTGTGAGGTCAAGCTCAAATTGACTCAAGACATACTTTTTTTTTTATTTACTTATTGATTCATTGAACACAAATGGAGTACAGCTATTGTTTCACTGGTTGTACACAAAGTAGAGTCACACCATCTGTGCGTTCATGCATGTACACAGGGCAATGGTATCTGTCACACAGTCTGTTATTAATTTTACCCCCCACCCACCCCCACCCCTCCCTTCCCTCTATGCTAGCTATCTTTCCTCCATTCTTGCCATCTTTCCCCCCCACATTATGCATCATCATTCATATATCAGAGAGACCATTCGGCTTTTGGATTTTTGGGATTGGCTGATCTCACTTAGCATAACAGTTTCCAACATCATCCATTTACCTACAAATGCCATAATTTTATTCTTCTTTATGGCTGAGTAACATTCCATTGTGTATATATACCACAGTTTCTTTATCCATTCATCTACTGAAGGGCATCTAGGTTGATTCCATAATCTAGCTATTGTGAATTGAGCAGCTATGAACATTGATGTGGCTGCATCACTGTAGCAATCTGATTTTAAGTCCTTTGGGTATAGGCCAAGGAGTGGGATAGCAGGGTCAAATGGTGGATCCATTCCAAGATTTCTAAGGAATCTCCACACTGCTTTCCAGAGTGGCTGCACCAACTTGCACTCCCACCAGCAATGTATGAGTGTACCCTTTTCCCCACATCCTCGCCAACACCTGTTGTTGCCTGTGTTCACAAAAACAGCATGGTATTGGTACCAAAATAGACAGGTAGATCAATGGTACAGAATAGAGGACACAGAGACAAACCCAAATAAGTACAGGTATCTCATACTTGACAAAGGAGGCAAAAACATGCAATGGAGAAAAGACAGCCTCTTCAACAAATGGTGCTGGGAAAACTGGAAATCCATATGCAGCAAAATGAAACTAAACCCATATCTCTCACCCTGTGCAAAACTCAACTCAAAGTGGATCAAGGACCTAGAAATCAGACCAGAGACTCTGCACCTAATAAAAGAGAAAATAGGTCCAAATCTTCAGCATGTTGGCCTAGGACCAGATTTCCTTAACATGACTCCCAAAGCGCAAGAAATAAAAGCACGAATCAATGATTGGGATAGAGTGAAACTAAAAAGCTTCTTCTCAGCAAAGGAAACAATCAGCAATGTGAAGAGAGAGCCTTCAGAGTGGGAGAAAATCTTTGCCACACACACTTCGGACAGAGCACTAATCTCCAGAATCTACCAAGTACTCAAAAATCTTTACACCACAAACACCAATAACCCAATCAATAAATGGGCCAAGGAAATGAACAGACACTTTACCGAGGAAGATCTACAAGCAATCAACAGATTTATGAAAAAATGTTCAACATCCCTCGTTATAAGAGAAATGCAAATCAAAACCACCTTAAGATTTCATCTTACCCCAATTAGAATGTCTTTTATCAAGACATACTTTTGACTCTAGCAGAGTCTTTTGTGATAGTTATTATCAGGCACTCCCGTATAAGAACCCTTTCTTTATAGCCTCCTATCGTACTTTTGGTAGAACTGACACAAGTGTATATTTCAAGTTATATTAAAAGAACCATTGTCTTTCCTTTTAAATGTCCACGTATGACTGTGCTTTTGTTATACTCTCCCACTAGATGTTTAAGAGCAAGTTGTCAAGAAATTGACCTTGTTCCTTTCTACTGTTAAAATCAGCTGAAAATTTTCAGGGGTTACTCTTGGGACCTTTTGAGAAGACTCTTGCATCCTTTAACCTTTTTTCTGCAAGTTGTGTTATCTGCCAGGATGGGTCAGGGTCTTTTTTTAAAAAATATTTTTTAGTTGTAGATGGACACAATACCTTTATTTAATTTATTTATTGTTATGTGGTGCTGAGGATCAAACCCAGTGCCTCATATGTGCTAGGCAGGTGCTCTACCACTGAGATATCACCCTAGCCCCTAGGTGAGGATCTTGTTGACCACATGTGATTTCCCTTGGAAGCAGCAAGAATATTTCCACCCCTAGTGACCTTTCTCTTTGCCAAATGTGTACTAGTTGGTTTCCTGTTCTCTAGGGTCCTCACAATATCCCTGATTGGGAGATCCACTGACTCACCAGAGTTGCAGGAACATTTCAAGGGGACCTATCATTCCGTGAGTCCTGGCTGACTTTAGAGGGAAAGGGCCAAAATATTGGCTGCTTTTTCCTTAGCCTTTTTACTTTTTTGGCTTTGGTTTCCAAGTTTTGGTTTTTAAACATCTAGCAGGCCAGTTTCACCAGTCTTAAAGTGGGAGTAATGAGTTTTAATTTCTTTTTTAAAAATTTATTTTATTTGTTCTAATTAGTTGTACATGACAGTAGAATACATTTATACATTTTGATAGATCATACATAAAGAGTGTGTGACAGATACCATTGCCCTGTGTACATGCATGAACGCACAGATGGTGTGCCTCTACTTTGTGTACAACTAGTGAAACAATAGCTGTACTCCATTTGTGTTCAATAAAAAAAAAAGAGTGTAATCTCTCATTTTTCTGGTTATACATATTGCAGGATCACATTGGTCATGCAGTCATATATGTACATGAGGTAATAATGTCTGTTTCACTCTGCTATCATTCCTTCCCCCATACCTCTTCCCCTCCCTTCATTCCCCTCTACCTAATATAAAGTAACTTTATTCTTCCCTATCCCCCCACCCCTTATTGTGAATTAGCTTCTGCATATCAAAGAAAACATTCAGCTTTTGGTTTTTTGGGTTTGGCTTATTTCACTTAGCATGATATTCTCTAACTCCATCCATTTACCAGCAAATGCCAGAATTTCATTCTTCTTTAAAGCTGAGTAATATTCCATTGCATGTGTGTGTGTGTATGTATATATATATATATATGTATATATTATATATATATATTATTTTCTTTATCCATTCATCTGATGAAGGGTATCTTGGTTGGTTCCATAGTTTAGCTATTGTGAATTGAGCTGTTATAAACATTGATGTGGCTATGTCTCTGTTGATTTTAGGTCCTTTGGGTATAAACTGAGGCGTGGGATAACTAGGTCAAAAGATGGTTCCATTCCCAGTTTTCTTAAGAATCTCTATGCTGCTTTCCAGAGTGGTTGCACCAATTTGCATTCCCACCAACAATGTATGAGTGTATATTTCCCCCTACATCCTCACCAACACCTATTGCTGCTTGTATTCTTGATAATTACAATTCTGATTAAAGTGAGATGAAATCTTAGAGTAGTTTTGATTTGCATTTCTCTAATTGCTAGAGATGTTAAACATTTTTTCATGTATTTATTGATCAATTGTATATCTTCTGTGAAGTGTATGTTCAGTTCCTTTGCCCATTTATTGATTGGGTTATTTGTATTTTTGGTGTTAAGTTTTTTGAGTTCTTGATATATCCTAGAGATTAATGCTTTATCTGAAGTGCATGTGGTAAAGATTTTCTCCCAATCTGTAGGCTCTGTCTTCACATTATTGATTGGCTCTTTTGCTGAGAAGCTTTTTAGTTTGAATCCATCCCATTTATTGATTCTTGATTTAACTTCTTGTGCTTTAGGGGTCTTGTTAAGGAAGTCAGGTCCTAGGTTGACATGGTGAAGATTTGGACCTACCTTTTCTTCTAGAAGTCACAGGGTCTCTGTTCTAATGCCTAAGTCTTTGATCGACAGTGAGTTGAGTTTCATGCAGGGTAAGAGATTAGGGTTTAATTTTGTTTTGTTACATGTGGCTTTCCAGTTTTCCCAGCACCATTTGTTGAATAATCTATCTTTTCTCCAATGAAAGTTTTTGGCACCTTTGTCTAGTAAGAGATACCTGTATTTATGTGGGTTTGTCTCTGAGTCTTCTATTCTGTACCATTGGTCTACATGTCTGTTTTGGTGCCAATACTATGCTGTTTTTATTACTATAGCTTTGTAAAATAGTTTGAGGTCTAGTATTGTGCTACCTCCTGCTTCACTTTTCTTGCTAAGGATTGCTTTGGCTATTCTGGGTCTCTTATTTTTTCAAATGAATTTCATGATCGCTTTTTCTAGTTCTATGAAGAATGTCATTGGGATATTAAATTGCACTAAATTTGTATAACCCTTTTGGTAGCATGGCCATTTTGACAATATTAATTCTGCCTATCCAGGAGCATGGGAGATCTGTCCATCTTCTAAGGTCTTCTTCAATTTCTTTTTTTAGTGTTCTGTAGTTTTCATTGTAGAGGTCTTTCACCTCTTTTGTTAGATTGATTCCCAAGTGTTTTTTTTTTTTTTTGAGGCAATTGTGAATGGGGTAGTCTTCTTTATTTCTCTTTCAGTGGATTTATTACTGATGTATAGGAATGCATTTGATTTATGGCCTGCCACTTTTCTGAATTAATTTATTAGTTCTAGAAGATTTTTGGTGGAGTTTTCTGGATCTTCCAAATATATAATCATATCATCAGCAAATAGTGATAGCTTGAGTTCTTCTTTACCTATTTGTATTCCCTTAATTTCTTTCTTCTATCTAATTGCTCTGGCTAGAGTTTCAAGGATAATGTTGAATAAAAGTGGTGAAGGAGGGCATCCCTATCTTGTTCCAGTTTTTAGAGGAAATGCTTTCAATTTTTCTCCATTTAGAATTATGTTGGCCTTGGGCTTAGCATATATGGCTTTTATGATGTTGAGGTATGTTCCTACTATCCCTAGTTTTTCTATCTTCTGTATTTCAGTTGTGTCCATTGTGATATTTCCTTTTTCATCAAGTATTTTAGTAATTTGGGTTTTCTTTTTCTCTTCATTAGTGTGGCTGGGGTTTATCAACTTTATTGATTTTTTTCAAAGAATCAACTTTTTATTTTGTCAATTTTTTCAATTGTTTCTTTTGTTTTGATTTCATTGATTTCAGCTCTGATTTTAATTATTTCCTGTCTTCTACTGGTTTTGGTGTTGATTTGTTCTTCTTTTTCTAGGGCTTTGAGATGTAATGTTAGGTCATTTATTTGTTGACTTTTTATTCTTTTAATAAATGAGCTCAGTGCAATGAACTTTCCTCTTAGTACTGCCTTCATAGTGTCCCAGAGATTTTGGTATGTTTTATTGGTATTGTCATTTACTTCTAAGTATTTTTTCATTTCATCCTTGATTTCTTCTACTATCCATTCATCATTCAATAGTGTATTATTTAGTCTCCATGTGTTAGAGTAGCTTCTATTTTTTATTTTGTCATTGATTTGTAATTTCAGTTCATCATGATCTGATAGAATGCAGAGTATTATCTCCATTTTTTGGTATTTACTAAGAGTTGCTTTGTGGTATAAGATATGGTCTATTTTAGAGAAGGATCCATGTGCTGCTGAGAAAAAAAGTGTATTCACTCGTTGATGGATGAAATATTCTATGTATGTCTGTTAAGTCTAAATTGTTAATTGTATTATTTTGTTCTATAGTTTCTTCATTTAGTTTTTGTTTAGAAGATCTGTCCAGTAGTGAGAGAGGTGTGTTAAAGGCACCCAGTATTATTGTGTTGTGATTATGTTTGATTCTTGAAATTGAGAAAGGTTTGTTTGACATACATAGATGATCTATTGTTTGGAACATAAATATTTACTATCATTGTCTTGCTGCTGTATAATTCCCTTCAGTAGAATGAAATGACCTTCTTTGTCCCTTCTGATTAACTTTGGCTTGAAGTCCACTTTATCTGATATGAGGATGGAAACCCCTGCTTGTTTACACAATCCATATGAGTGATGTTTTTTCCCATCCTTTCATCTTCAGTCTGTGGATGTCTTTGCCTGTGAGGTGAGTCTCTTGGAGACAGCATATTGTTGGGTCTTGTTTTTTTGTTTGTTTGTTTGTTTGTTTGTTTTGGTACTGGGGATTAAACCCAGGGGCACTCCACCACTGAGCCACATCCCCAGCCCTCTTTTGTATTTTATTTAGAGACAGGGTCTCACTGAGTTGCTTAGGGCCTTGCTCAGTTGCTGAGGCTGACTTTGAACTCGCAATCCTCCTGCCTCAGCCTCCCAAGTGCTGGGATTACAGGCGTGTGCCACCGCGCCTGGCTTGGGTCTGATTTTTTAATCCAGTCTGCAAGCCTATGTCTTTTTTTTTAAGACAATGGTCAATCTTGCTTCACATAAAATACATTGGTATAAAGCCCTGTGCATTTTCTTTTCCTTCTTCCTCCGTAAACCAGCACAAATACAATGTGTACTGCTCAGAGAACTATTTTGATCATTCCATTTCCACAAGACAGTTATTTCATTATGGATTTTAACAAAAAGATACCTACAAAATGTGTTATTTACTACCTCTACTTTTAACATACTTTGTGCACTTCTAAACATCTAGGAAGACTAGATGTTTCAAATAAGGACTTAAGTCTGTCCACTATGTACATAGTAGTGTTAAATAAACTACACACATGTAACAATGGTTACATTTGAAAGTGTCTTCTAAGTAGGATCATTCTGGCCTAGAATCCTTCATTTCTTCCCCTTCTTTCTCCTATGTCACATGTGCCACATCTAAGTGTCACATATGTTATAATTTCACTTCCAAAAGTCCTTTTCAGAAGACTGTCTTTCTATGAACTTTTTAACACAAAGTGTACAGAATGTGTTAGTTTACTAACTCTACTTTTGTCATACATTGGCAACCTCTTTAATATCTAGAGACTAGATATTATAAAATTAGGACTCCTTTGTCCAGTATATATACAATATATACAGTAAAGTTAAATGAAATGTGCACTACAGGGCAATGGGTAAGCTGAAATTTTCTAGCACACTCTTTTAACAAAACACCTTTTGCAACTTCTTCCCTCCCACCACCCTCAACCCAATGAACAAGTACAGACAGTATTCTGTTCAGAGATGGTTTAACAATTCCAAACACAGTATTTCCCATCACTTTTTTAAAGCTATTTACAAAAAGTTTAAATTCTACTACTTCTACTTTTAAATATATCAAGCACTTCTAAATACATAGAAGGACTAGATATTCCACATAAAAACCTGTCTACTATGCACACAGCACTGGTAAATAAAATTGCACATGTAGCAATGGTTCTAATCTGAGGTATCGTCTAATATGACCATTTTGTCCTTGAACCTGTCCCTCCTCACATCCTTCCATTTTTAGTCCAGTGGACAAGTACAGGCATATGTAACACTAAGAGATGACTGAACAAATTCAAAGCCTATGTCTTTTGATTGATGAGTTTAGTTCATTAATATTCAAAGTTATTACTGAGATATGACTTGTATTCCAGATCCTTTTGGTTTATTTCTGGCTTTTAATTTGATTTAGTTTCTCTTTTGACTATTCCTTTAGTGTAGTTCTTCCCTTTGCTGGTTTTCACTTTTTTGCACTTCATCCTTATGAAATATTTTGTTGAGAATGTTCTGTAGTACAGGCTTTCTAATTGTGAATTCTTGTAACTTTGTTTATCATGGAAGGTTTTTATTTCATCTTCAAATCTGAAACTTAATTTTGCTGGATATAAAATTCTTGGTTGGCATTCATTTTCTTTCAGAGCTTGAAATACGTTGTTCCATGACCTCCTAGCTTTGACGGTATGGGTTCAGAAATCAGTTGAGATCCTAATTGGTTTTCCCCTTTATGTTATTTGTTTTTTTTTCTCTCCTGGCCTTTAAGATTTTATCCTTTTCAATATTTTAGTCATTTTCATTATGTTGTATCTTGGTGTGAATCTGCTGTAGTTTTGTATATTTGGGGTCCTGTAATCCTCCTGTATTTGATTTTCCATTTTATTCTTTGGTTTTGGGAAGTTTTCTGATATTATGTCATTGAAAAGATTGTGCATTCCTTTGGTTTGTATCTCTGCTCCTTCTTCTATCCAATAACTCTTAAATTTGGTCTTTTCATATTAGCCCATAATTCTTGTAAGTTCTGTTCATGGATTCTTACCATCTTCTCTGCATGGTCGGCTTTATTTTCAATAGTAAATATTTTGTCTTCATTGTTTGAGGTTCTGTCTTCCAAATGGTCTAGTCTGTTGGTGATGCTTTCCATTGGATTTATAATTTGATTTATTGATTCTTTCATTTTGAGGATTTCTGCTTGTTTTTTCATCATCTCTAACTCTTTATTGAATTGATCTTTCATTTCCTGTCTTTTCTCTTTGATTTCACTCTTCATACCATCCTTTACCTTGCAGATCAGATTAACTATGCACATTCCAAACTCCTTCTTGGACATTTCTTCTGTTGTGTTCTCAGTGGCTTTTTTTTTTATTGGGGCATGTTGGTTTGTTTGTGGCATTTTGTTACCTTGTTTTTTCATGTTGCTTGTGTGTTTTCCCATGTAGTTGTATGAATCTGAGGCAATACAGATTCTACCCTGTAGACCTATATTGTCACTGAAGATTTCCGATATCCTGCCTTTAAGAGGGAGACCAAAATCAACAGCACCCAGTGCAAACAATATACAGCCTCAAGTCTAATAGTTCCCAGTAAGGCATCCACTGCCCTCTTGCTATAAACAGCAATAATGAATTCAATCACTGTTCCCAATATAAACAGAAAATTTGCCAAATGGATTTACAATCTCACATAGTAGAAAAAGAAAGAACAGAAACAGTGCAGGACATGGTGTTCATGAGGGAGAAAGAGAGAAGCCAGAAGCAAAAATCTACAGGCAGAGTAGGAGAGGAACCAACAAATTGACTATTATGTGGAAAAAAGGTAGAAAGGGAATCTAGGAAGACAGACAAGCAAGAGGAAGAATACATATAAAGAGAAAAAAATTAAAAATATAAGAATATACAGAATATACAGCAGAACTGCAAAACACCATGCATATATTACCATCTTCAACAAACTGATGCACAAAAAACACCCTGCTCCAAATATGGTGGAGAGAGATGCCAGAGAAGAAAAAAATAAAAATAAAATAAATCTCGGTGGAAAACTGAAGAACTGTCTCTGCCGGTGTCCAAAAGCTTCTCAGCCCTGTCTCTGACTTCCCACAAGACTGCCTGGCCCATATAGACCCTGGCAGACCCAGTCACTATCTCACCAATCTGGGCCTCAGATGTCCTGGGTTTGGCCACTTTGCAGTCCCAAGATCTCAATGCCACTGGAATTTGGAGAGAGACCACCACGGATGAGGAATCCTGAGAGATAGTGACTAGATGGCGGCAACCCACCCTCCTAGGAAGAAGACCCCAGTTGCAGCCAAACCTGTAGGCACCCTGGCATTGAATCTCCAGGTCCCGGCCAGTGTCCTCAGACAGGCACATCTGTGCCCCAAAATGGCAGTGGCAGCAAACCCACCAGCACCCCAAACAAACCCCAGGCTCTGGCCATTGTCTCAAAATGGATGTGGCCATGTGCAACCAAACCTGGAGTCTCCCTGGCAGTGGACCTCTGGGCAGTGGTGGAAGTGGTAGTAGCAGGAGTTGGTGGCAGCAGGCAGGGGGTCAGCAGCAGCTGCAGAAGATGGTGACATTGGCAGCAGGTGGGGAGACTGCAGCAGCAGTGGCTGTGGTGGCAGCTGTGGCTGCCACCACAGCTACCCAGAGGAGCTGGTGCACTACCCAGAGGAGACCTCCTGGTGACCTCCAGGGAGCAGCAGTGGCTTTGACGGCAGTGATGTCTGCAGCAGCAGCAGTGGCAGCTGTAGTGTAGATGGCAGCCAGTTGTCTGAGGCAGTGTGGAGGGCAGCAGACCTCCAGGTGACTACGACTGCAACAGTATCAACAGCAGCAGCAGCACCCAAAGAAAAGACCTCTGGGCACCTGTGGCAGCATTGCCAGGGGCAGCTGTGCCACAGGAGAAAACCTCTGGGCGATGGCAGCAGTGCCCACAGAAAAGACCTCCGGGCCTCTGTGGCAGTGGCCTCAGGGGCTGCTGTGCCCCACCCCCCAGAGAAGATCTCCAGGTGACAGTGGCAGCAACGGCACCTGGAGAAGACTCCTCCAGGTGTCTGGGTTTTAATTTCAATGTCTATGATTTTATAGTTACTCCTTCCATTTAATTGTGATCAGTATTAGTACTAGAAGTTTGCACTATATCCTATTTGTAGAAAACTGTTAATCATCAGAAATAAACTGATTATCTGATATATAAATGTATTTCATTTACATAGCATTTATGAAGAAAAAGCAAACAAATATAAGCCAGTTTTTTAAAGGCAGTGTGGCCCATTTTTCATTTTTTTAATTTATGAGCACTCATTTTATCTATAAGCCAATTGTGGTTCTATGTAAATGATATGTAGACACAAGCATGTATGTAGACATAACATAAAATAAACAGGTGTGCACATATATCATGAATACAGACAGGGAATAAAGATTTTATAGGTTTTTGTCAGGTATGTGATTCCCATATGTAGGAGACAAAATAACTACAGGTATTTATTATACAGTGTCTACCACATTAACCATTTAGAAAATAAAATAGAACTATTCATAGTTGCCCTTTTTGTGGCAGTGAACAGTAGGTTATAGAATAGAGGACATTGACCTGGGAACACCTACAGTTGAGGATGGCTAGGGCAGGGTCCACTAACCATATATGGACACTGAATTAATCATTCAGGTGGCCACTGTCAGTCCCTAAGGCAGATTCATGTCAACTATCACCACTGTTTATTCTCCCTTTAGGGTCATCTAAAGGGGGTAATCTCTTTCCTATTCCAATGTATTTTAGAGTTAACCCTTAATTAATTGGCCTCTGAATAAAGACAGCAGAAAAAAAAACAGAGGAATTAAAAAAAAATCCAGTTAGACAAAACAAAAGCAGAGCAAATATACATACATATATAATTATATTAAAATAATAATTATGTATAATAATAAATTATATATACATTCAGGTGTGCAGGACCAAAGATGAATCCCCAGAAAATCCATAAGCTCAGAATAAGACCGAAGTTTAAAAAAATGACCCATCAATAATTACTTTAGTAAAGGAGCACATCGAACATTTATATCAGACCAAAGTGCACCTTTGGATCAGAGTTAGTCCAGATATTTAAAGTATGTGGGAGTCTATGAGGTCCAGGAGAGGGCAGACCTCAGGAAAAAGGTTCTCAAGAAAAGAAAACTTGCTGGGCATGGTGGTTTATTCTTGTAATCCCAACAATTTAGGAGGCTGAGGCAAGAGGATTACAAGTTCAAAGTCAGCCTTAGCAACTTAGTAAGGCCTTAAGCAACTTAGCAAGTCCCAGTTTCAAAATAATAAATTAAAAGGGCTGGGATGTGACTCAGTGGTTAAGTTCCTCTGGGTTCAATTCCGGGTATCAAACAAAACAAAACAAAAAACACTGGTACATATGGGATCTTCCCAAAACTTATTGAGAAAACAAAACCCCAGAATGCAAGAAGAGAGACAACAGCAATTTATGTCCCACAGCAACTTGGATTTAAAAGTGACAATTTTCCCTCTGGTCTCAAACCAGTTTTAGACAATTACTCATGCAGTTTACATTCCAGATGCAAGTCCTGGGGAGATAGATATCAGACAGAAAAATAAGGAGCAAGGAAAGCTACCATTTTGAACATAGTGGGCCGAACAAGAGAGAGAAGTTCAAGGCCCTAATGTTTGAAAATTCTTGTCTTATGTGCTGAGTTGTGAGGTATTCTCTTTCATATATGAACCTGATTGAAAACCTTACCCCATTTGCTCTCATTGATTATTTTAGAATACCGAACCTGTGCTGGGAGTTATCTTGGGTGATAAGTCATCAGGGGCAGAAGTTGTCATGGTAATGGAACGTCATAAACAGGGACATGGTGACTCATCTCCCTGTCTTGTCCTCTACCAGCATTTTCCTTGTACTCAGCCTCCCACCATGTTGGCATCCCTGAACTCCTAACACAATGATAATCCAGGACTGTGGCTACAATTAACTGGTGCTTGGTCTGATCTCTTTTCCATTTTTTTTTCAAGGATTAATAGAATTTGGAATGTGGTGTAGGATTGACAGAGAGAGGACTAGGTATGCAGAAAGAAGAAAGCCTGAATGTAAGGGACCTCTGACCACTTGCCATTGTGCTGGAAGAAATTGTCTCAATCTCTTAGAATTTTGAAATCGAAGGTACCATTTTCAGGCCACTGACTGCCATTATTCACCTTGTATTAAAGCCAGGCAGTATTGCAATGAAAGGTTAATTTTTAGGTTTAATATCGCCCCCAGGTTACGGAACTTCAAGGTTGCGGAGAAGGCAACTAAAGGGAAGTTTTTGGGTGGATGAGATTGAGAGATACCCATTATAAGTCCTGGTGAGTCAAGAAGGTCTAGAGGAAAGGGGGTAAGAAAAGCATCCTCCAGTCCCTCAAGTTCCCTTCTGGAGAGGGTAAATGGACTGAGATGGAGCACAGGCCTCCCTGTGTTACTGGTAGGATGTCCAGTTGTAGTCCAGATTCTTGATTTCCCACTCAAAGAATTGAGCAAGACGCAAGAAATGACAAAGCATAGATTTATTGAAGGTGAAATATGGTCCATAAAGTAGAATGAGTACACTCTGCAAATCAGGGGAGAGAGAGAGAAAGAGAGAGAGAGAGAGAGAGAGAGAGAGAGAGAGAGAGACTGTGACCTGTGACTCCAGGTCTGGATGTCAGGGGGATTCTTACATGGTGAGCTGGGAGGTGTTCCCTTCCCCACATGAACCTGATTGAAAACCCTGCCTCAGTTTTTTTCCATTGGTCACCTTATGATATATAATTAGAATACTGCCCACTTTGCCCACATTGGTTACTTTATTTTCACCTAATTAGAATACTGAAACTGTGGTGGAATTTGCCCTGGGTGATGAGCCCTCAGTGGCAGGAGTTGTCATGGTAATGGTACTTATTGTAAACAGGGACATGATGACTCAACTTTGGTCTAGTACTCCAGCCATTTCTCTTGTACCCTGCCTCTGCCATCTTGCTGTCCATAAACTCCTAGCCAACACCTAGACTTGATAGGTCAGGACTAGGGAAAAGATTCAAGCCAGGGGAACCCCTGACCTAGTTCTAAGATTTGTAAAATGGACAGGGAATTCCAGAGGACACTGAAGACTCACCAGAGGAGAACAATGGTCTGGGGTTGGAAGCAGACAAAGCAGCAGCAAGGGTGGAGAAGCCCTATAGGGCTATCAACCTCAATAATACCTCTCCTGGTTCTGGGCACCAAAATGTTAAGTTTAGGAAGGGAGAGGTTTAGGAAGGTCCCTTAGGGAGAGGGAGGTATTGCATCACAAGAAAGCGGGTCTCAGGTTTGTTGACATTACCAAATTGCAAGTACTTAGAAGATCCCAAGTCCACCTTTGGGTAGGAGACAATCTCAGAGAACCATGGGCTTAGCTAATATGTGACCTTTGGTGCTGACAGCAAACCTTGAATAATTATCATTGTTTTAAGACAGCAGGCAGGTGGGGGACCCAGATATTCAGATCTCTGTTCATTCTTTCTCCACTTACAGAAAAAGCCTCCATTTTCTAATTATATTGGGATAAAGTCATATTAAAGAAAAAAATCATGTCCCCTTTTAAAAAGTTCTCAGCCCTAAAATAATTCCAGTTATTTAATATGCAATATTAAATACTCGAGGGGTGAGTTCTCACTGATAGACAATGGATTACCCATAATCTTCAAGGTGGTTTTCTGAAAAAGAAAAAATAAAACAAAAACTCTTTGGGCCCCCAACCAGGATCTGACTTTTTAAATCTGTTCCATACTATATCTTCTGGTACTCTATATGTCCCTATCAGGATCAGACCTCCCAGTCTATTCTGCAATATAGCCTCTGGGATACTCTATGAGTCCCCATTGGGACTGGACTTTTAAATCTGTCCCAAAGTGTCTGCAAATTATTGGCAGTCTGAGCGTCCTTATCCCCATTATGAAGTTTTTCAGGGTGCTTGATAGTGCCTACCTAGGGCTCAGGAAAAGAAATTCTTTATGAAGAAAAAATAACTAAAAAGAACATCCCTAAAATTTCAAGTAATCTAGGTGTGCTTAAGAACTTATAATATTTGTTATTATTGTTATTATTAGGACACAAGAGAGTTTTGAGGCACTTTGGGACAGGAAAAAGTGAGGTAAGCTTTTTAAAAATTTTTATTGGTTCTTTTTAGTTATACATGACAGTAGAATCCACTGTGGCATAATTATACAAGCATGGAATATATGTTATTCTAATTCAGATCCCAATACCTCTCCTTCCTATTCCCTTTCCCCACCCCTTAGTCCCTTCCCTCTATTGATATTTCTGCCATTTACCCATAGTTATTTCTTTTAATTAATTTATTGTGGATGTAAACCATAGTGAGATTCACTGTGATGTTGGCATATATAGGAAAGTTATGTCAGATTCATTCCACTGTCTTTCCTATTCCTATCCCCTCTCCCTTCCCTTCATTGCCCTTTGTCTAATCCATGGAACTTTGAATCTTCCCACCCTTCCTTATTGTGGGTTAGCTTCCACTTATCAGAGAAAACATTCAACCACTATTTTGGGGGTATTGGCTTATTTTACTTAATTTGACCCAGTAATCCCACTCCTTGATACATATAAAAGGATTTAAAATCAGCATACTATAGTGACATGGCCACATCAAAGTTTAGAGCAGCTCAATTCACAATAGCTAAGCTATGGAGCCAACCTAGTTGCCCTAGTTGAATAGAAAAAGAAAATGTGATATATAAACACAATGGAGTATTACTCAACCATAAATATAATGACTTTATGACATTTGCAGGTAAGCTTTAACATAACTCTCACTGATCTGTCACTGTGGCTTATGTTATTTTATTTAAAAATATTTTTCAGATGTTGATGGACCTTTATTTTATTCTTTTATTTATATGTGATGCTGAGAATCAAACCTAGTGCCTCACACATGCTAGGCAAGGGCTCTACCCTTGAGCTACAACCCCAACCCCATGTGGCTTATTTTTTCCCCTTTCTCTTCTCACCTTCCCCCTCCCTAATTATGGGTGTAGTCAAGCCGAGGTCTCAGAGGAACTGACTGAAGTTTTGATCCGAGGAAATAATCTTTTTCAGTATTTGACCGAGGTCACACAGATAGTAGTTGGACGAAGTTGATGAAGCGGTTTGACTCAGGTAAGGAGTTAGTTACCTGTGCCCTTGTAATATAAGGGAAATACACGAGTTCAGAGAAAATTGGTGCAAAATTGTGCAGCTTCACCCTGCTCTACCACCAGATAGCCCTTCTGTAAATCTTGGACCTCCAACTCAAGTTAGTTAACCAAGACAAAAAAATGAGACTAAAATTAAGGTCTCTTGTCTCTCAATCATGGGGCCTTTACACTATATGCATTTGTTTTATGTTTTTTGAAACTGGGTTGCCTAGTCTGGTCTCAGACTCCTGGGCTCAAGTGACCCTCCTGCCTCAGCCTCCTGAGTACAAGGACTACAGGTACATGCCATTGCATTTGAAAAATTTATTTTTTTCATTCAGCAGATTTTATAGTGCTAGGTATTCTTGGAAGCACTGAGGAGTAAGCAGTGAACAAAACAAACACAGTCCTCAAAGGAAGGTGAGGGTGGAAGGTGTCAAAGATAAACACAGTCAGACATCAGTTAAAATGGTAAAAATAGATTCTATTCAGTAACTACTGGCAGTAGGGGAAAAGTTGAGCTCCATCCTGATTTATGAGGAGGTGACTAGGAGTTTCAAAGTGTCACCTTAAATAAACAACAATCAGGAGTTGGGATATAGCTCAATGGTAGAGCATTTGCCTAGCAAGGCCCTGGGTTCAATCCCCAGTGTTGCAAAAAAATGAAGAAATAAAAAGAGAGATTCTCCAAAGAATAATGATATTTATTCGGAAATAGCATTGCCATGGGAATAGTAGAGTGCTGCAATGGGAATATGCATGCCATAGTAAACTATAGGCATATTCAAACTTTTCTGAGTATGTCCATTGTTTTGTGTGTGTGTGTGTGTGTGTGTGTGTGTGTTCAGAGAGGGGGATTGGGGATTGAACTCAGGGGTGCTTAACCTCTGAGCTACATCCCCCACTTCTTTTGATACTAGGGATTGAGCCTATAGGCACTTAACCACTGAGCCACATCCCCAGCACTTGTTTATATTTTATTTAGAGACAGAGTCTTGCTGAGTTGCTTATGGCTTCACTACATTGCTGCAGCTGGCTTTGAACTCGTGATCCTTCTGCCTCAGCCTCTCAAGCCTCTGGGATTATAGGCATGTATCACCACACCCAGCTCCCCAGCCTTTCTTATTTTGCATCAGGGTCTCAGGAAGTTGCTGATGGCCTCACTAAATTGCTGAGGCTGGCCTCTAATGTGCAATCCTCCTGCCTTAGCCTTTCCCATTGCTGGGATTACAGGTATGCACTATGGCACTGGGCTGCCCATAGTTTTTAAATATAAAAATGAGGAGGATTAAATTAGATATTTTGAAACTGGTATCCATCTGAGGTCAGACAGTTGCTAGGCAGATGTGATTGTAGAAGTACTTTTGTGTACTTTGAGGCCTCTGTGCAAGTTTGTGGTTCTGGTAGAGTCTTTTCATGACAGTTAATATCAGGAAGCATGCATAAGGACACTTTCTTCATAACCTTCCAGTTTTACTTTTGTCATTGTTTTTAGGGTTGACACAAGTGACTCCATTTTGATTCTGATAACTTTCACATTTTTCCCACAAAGGGCAGAATGAGGGAGTAGGTAGGGAGGGAGTGGGATCTAATGTTGGGTCAGCTTATACAGAGGGAAGTGAATCGCTATAAAAATCAGGTAAGAGGGTTGGTCAGGGTAAATGTGATGAGGCCAGCTGTATTTACTAGATGACAATGATAGAAGTTGGGATTGTGCCTTCCCACAGACTGGGATTCCTAGGTCCTATCCTTCCTGATGATTACATTCATAGAAATGGCTCTCAGGTAAGACATTCCCAGCAGCATATATTTCTCAAAGGGATAGAGTTTTTCCTTAGAACTAAGAAGGGAAGTGGATCAGGGTCCATGGTCAAGTGTTAGCTAAAACAAATGATAAATTCTTTTGATAACCTTGGCTAGAAACAGTGACTACACTGCCAACCCCACTCGCACATCATTTTCCCTATAAATGCTGATAACAAAGGAACTAGTGCATGGTTCCCCTCCACATCGTTTTTAGGTGCATGGGTGGTCATCGCTGGCCAGCTTTAATAAAGGCTTCTTTTGGCTTTACGTGAATGGCTTGGATGACCTCATTCTCGTCAGGTATAACATTTGGAGGTCCCACCAAGATTTGATTCCTCCAAGCCCTCATGCCTAAATTGGCCTCCTGTGGCAGTTGCCTGGGAGCCCTACCCTGAGTAGAGGGGGGCCCCTGAGAGATGTGCCTCAGCCTCACTCTCTGGGGGACTCCAGCCCATCTTCAGGATGCTCCTCTGGATGAAGCCCCCTGGTATCCTTTCTGTCTCAGTGAATCAGCTCTCTGGAGGACAAGGTCAGACTGGACACAGTCGCTTACACCAAGTCCCAGGACAGGGCAAGACGTCGCTCCTGTCCACTGGTAGGCCTCCCCATGTGGCCTAATCTGGCCTAGTCTGTCTGTTTGTATTTGTCTTGTCAGCCTGGTTCGTGACCATTTGTACCTTCGCTTTGCTTTCCGTATTGATCTCTCTCCAGGATGGTCTACTATGGGACAGAATTAGTCAACTGCATGCCCCACTGTTCTAACTTGTTTTCTAGATAATTTTCAGGACTTCCAAAAATGCACCGCTGACTACAGAGCTTCTGTTAATGGATTTGACTTAAGAAAGTTTCGTGAATCGGAATGGCCCACTTTTGAGGTCGGCTGGCCCCCTCAGGGAACAACCGACCTCCCCACCACCTTCAGGGTCCAAAAGGTACTCTTTGGGCAGCTGGGTCATCCTGACCAGGTACCCTACATTCAAATTTGGATTGACGTACTGATCGATAAAACAAAATGGCTTAAGCGTTGCCTTTCAGATTCTGCGTCCTCTAGTTTGGGAACTAGGAGACGCCGCACGGTTTTGGTGACAAAGGCCAGACCCGATGCAAGACCCCACAAACGCCCCACTCTGGATAACCCAGAAGAGGAAGATCCTTATCTCCCCAGCCCCCACCCTACCCTACCCTTCTGCCAGTCCCCTTGGCCCCCCACCCTCCTCAGCCAGACCTTCCTTCCCCTCCCCATACCAGGACTGGAACTCCATATACAGATTCAGTCCCAGCCCCTGTTCTTCCTCTGAGATTGTCCCCTTCCCAACAGGGCCCTTTCATGGTATATGTACCTTTTACTACCAGTAACTTATATAATTGGAAGAACCAGAACCCATCTTTCTCTGATGAGCCACAAGGGCTCATATCCCTTTTAGTTTTTTTCTTCACCCATCAACCCACCTGGGATGACTGCCAACAACTACTGCAGATCCTGTTCACCTCAGAAGAAAGAGAGCGCATTCAGAGGGAGGCCCAAAGATCCATTTTTGGACCAAATGAACTGCCTACCGATGATCCTGTTCACCTAGAAAGGATTTTTCCCTCCTCCCACCCCAACTAGGATCCTAACAGCGATGCAGGTAAGGAGGCTCTAGACCAGTTTCTCCAGACTCTGATGAGGGGAGTGTGTGCTGCTGCCTGAAGGCCCACTATACTTTCAAAGGTGAGTGAGACTATGCAAGGCCCAAATAAGTCCCCCAACACGTTCCTGGAAGCGCCTCCTGCAAGCATACCATTTATACACCCCCATAGTTCCAGAGGCCCGTGAAAATAGGAAAGCTTTTAACATAGCCTTTGTAACCCAGTCGGTCCCTGATATCAGAGGAAAGTTACAAAAGTTAGAAGGGTTTGAAGGAAAGGTACTGTCTGAACGGGTGGAAATAGACCAGCGGGTCTATAATAATAGAGACCCTCCCGAGGAAAGACAGACTAAAAGATTGACTGCAGTCCTACTGGCGGCTACCAGTAGGACTGGTCGCACCACCCAACCCCTCCACTAGAGGGACACCCTTCCCTAGAAGCCGGAAACTGGAGAAAGACCAATGTGCTTATTACAAAGAAAAAGGACACTGGAAAAATGAGTGCCTTCATAAGACTAAAAACCAGAGACAAAACAGACAAAAACCAGAAAAGGTTTTACAATTAGAAGATGAGGACTGATGGGGCTGAGGCTCTATTCACAAAGATGCCTTCTTCAGTCTTCCATTGGCAGTGGTAAGTCAGCCCATTTTTGCTTTTGAATGGACTGATCCTGAGAATGGGTACTCAGGACAATTGACCTGGACAAGATTGCCACAGGGGTTTAAAAACTCACTACTTTGTTTGATGAGGACTTTGGTCAAGACCTACAAAGTTACAAGCAGGAACACCCAGATGTTACCTTGCTCCAGTATGTAGATGACCTACTTCTGGCTGCAAGGACCTTCTCTGAGTGTAAAAAAGCTACCAGGGATTTGCTAGATGCCCTACAAGCCCTAGGGTACCGAGTGTCTGCCAAAAAGGCACAACTGTGTTCTAAAGAGGTAACCTACCTAGGGTATAAATTATATGAAGGACCAAGGTGGTTATCAGGAAAGAGGGTTCAAGCAGTCCTCCAAATCCCTCTTTCCACCACTAGGAGAGAAATCCATGAGTTCTTGGGAGCTGCAGGGTATTAT
Source organism: Glaucomys volans (assembly GCA_020662805.1). Lineage (NCBI taxonomy): Eukaryota > Metazoa > Chordata > Mammalia > Rodentia > Sciuridae > Glaucomys > Glaucomys volans. The sequence continues at coordinate 55,716 of JAJEJO010044665.1, read as the reverse complement.
CGCTTATGGATCGTAGGGTTTGCTGAAATTGCCCGCCCGACCCTTCTATGAGGCAACCAAGGGGCAAGGGGAACAAATTAATTGGACTAAAATGCAAGCTAAAGCCTTCCAAGATCTAAAAGGGGCTCTAACCCAAGCCCCAGCCCTAGCTTTCTCAGACATCAAAAATCCTTTCCATCTGTATGTGGCAGAAAAAAGAGGAATAGCTAAAGGGGTGTTAACCCAAACTTTGGGACCATGGAAGAGGCCAGTGGCTTATGTGTCTAAATGCCTGGACCCTGTCACTACTGGCTGGCCCAATTGCTTGAGGGCAACAGCTGCTACTGCCCTACTGGTCAAGGAGGCTACTAAACTAACTTTGGGACAAGAACTTATAATCACTGCCCCCCACGTGGTTGAAACAATGCTAAAGACTCCACCCAACAAGTGGATAACCAGCACTAGACTAAACCACTGCCAGGCTCTATTGCTGGACCCACAGTGAATAAAGTTTTCAGCTACCACGACTGTAAACCCTGCCACCTTGCTCTCTGATGATGATCCCTCCCAGCCCATACATGACTATCTAGATATTTTAAACAGTTTCCAAGGGACCAGACTGGATTTACAGGACACACCCTGGGACAATCCTAAGGAAGAACTCTTCACAGATGGGAGCAGCTTCATGGAGGATGGCATCAGATATGCTGGAGCTGCTGTGGTCATCGTAAATAAGGTAATCTGGGCTCAAGCCCTGGGACATGGAACCTCAGCCCAAAAAGCAGAACTAATAGCTCTAACCCAGGCCTTAAGATTTAGTAAGGGCAAAACTGTTAACATCTACACAGACAGTCAATATGCCTTTGCTACTGCACACATGCACAGGGCCATCTATAAAGAAAGAGGTTTATTAACCTCAGGAGGAAAGACTGTCAAAAATATTCCAGAGATCCTGGCCTTGCTGGAGGCTATCTGGCTACCAAAGCGAGTCGCTATCATACTTTGCAAGGCCCATCAAAAGGGAGAAACTGTAGAAATAGGAGGAAATAATTTTGCAGACCAAACAGCAAAAGAGATTGCCCTAAGACCAGTGGGGCCATTAACCATTCTCCCAGCTCTCCCTGAGCGCATCCTACCTTCAGAGCCTGCCCACTCAGAACAGGACAATGTAAAAATCAAGCACCTTGAGGGACATAAAGACTCAAAAGGATGGGCTACTCTGCCAGAGGACATTGGCCGAACTTTAATTCATCCTTTACATCAAGGGACCCACCTGGGTGAATCAAAGCTAACAGATTTACTCTGCAGAAGATACTATTTTCCAGGAATGCAGTGCCTAATACAGTCCACGTTTCGCAGTGCCCATCCTGCATTCAGGTAAATGCTAAAAGAATTACAGGTTCATCTCATGAGCCCAGATACCGAGGATTAACTCCAGGAGAACATTGGGAAGTGGACTTTACTGAGGTAAAACCTGGCAGGTATGGGTATAAGTATTTGCTTGTTTTTGTAGATACGTACTCGGGATGGACCGAGGCATTTCCTACCAAGACAGAAACAGCTCAAATTACAGTAAAAAAGCTACTTCAGGAAATCATTCCCAGATTTGGCCTCCCATTATCCATAGGGTCCGACAATGGCCCCACCTTCACAGCAAAAATAACCCAATCCTTGTCGAGTGCTCTAGGGATCAACTGGAAACAACATTGTGCTTATAACCCTCAAAGTTCAGGTCAGCTAGAAAGGATGAACAGGACCTTAAAGGAAACAATAACTAAATTGATTCTGGAGACTGGCAAAACATGGGTAGACCTCCTTCTCTTTGCCCTCCTTTGGATACGCTGCACCCCCTATGAAAAGGGGATTATCCCCTTTGAAATCATGTTCGGAAGACCCCCACCCCTATTACCTAAGCTGAACGTGTCCACAATTCATTCCATGGCTAGTGATCATCTTCTCAGTTCCCTACAGGTGTTACATCAACTACAAAAGGACATAAGTCAGGTTTTGGGGGAACCCTACACACCCAATCCAAGGGTCCAAAAGGATCTACATTCCTTCCAGCCCGGAGATTTGGTGTACACCAAGAAACTGCCATCCTCATCCTTGGAACCCCAATGGACCGGACCCTGGACCATAATTCTAACAACTCCCACTGCTGTTAAGGTTGCCAGGATATCTGCGTGAATACACTGGACTAATGTCAAGCCAGCTCCTGCTCCAAAACCGGAGGACCCTACCAGAAGATGGCCAATCCAATGGACAGACAATCCTCTAAAGTTAAGACTTATAAAATCCCCCTAACCATATTATACTTACTATTAGCTGTAACCCCCATTGTAATGCCCGCTGAGTGTCCCTCTGTTCCCTGCGTGGTATTTTCTCTGCCTACACATATGTTCCTGTCAGTTGCTATAGAAAACAAACAAACAAACCCAATAGATTGCACACACAGGGAAAACGTTATTGGGCAGGAATAGCAAAAGCCCCACTCACAGGAGTTAGTTGCCCTTGGGCCTCCCAGGGAACACTGGGAAAAACCTTCTGTTGGACCAGAGTGACTCACCAAGGAATGTCAGATGGAGGAGGGGTCCAAGACCAAGCTAGACATCAAGAAGTTTTCACCCAGATCCCTAAAATCTTATAAGGCCTGTTCCATCCCACTCGTAAATCTCTCAATCTGTCCATTAAATGGGAACCCCTAGCTGAGGGCCAAATAGCAGTCCCTCATGTGGCCATACAGCTTTGAAATGCTTACCTTTGAAATGCTTACAACTGGTCTGGGACTAGTGCTCTAGTTCAGCTTTTTCCTATGACAGATGATCAAGAGGGGACAAGCAGAAGTCCCTGTACCTGTGATGGAAGACATCAGAGCCAGGGAGCCCCAAGTGGTCCAACTGGTACCCCTTCTAGCTACTTTAGGAATTTCTGGAGGACTACTATAAATTCCTTAACAGCTGTAATGTTACAAAGCCAGAGGGGACAGGATTTGCTGACTGCTGAAAAAGGGGAATTATGTCTATTTTTACTGGAGGAATGTTGTTTTTATGTAAATCAATCGAGGATAGTCCAAGATAAGGTAAAGGCCTTATAAGACTTCTACACAGTCAATATGCCCAACTGGAAAAACCTCATACTCCAACTAAGTCCCCTAAACAAGGATTTGTTAGTACGGATAAGACCAATGGGGAATGTTACAGTCCCCACGAAATAAAATTCTCAAATACCATGTCCCAGAAATGGAACAAACAATTCCCAGAAACCAAGGGGTGACCTTTAAATGAAGGAAGTTGGAAAGTCCCTAAAGGCCTAAATGTACCATCAGGAGGGAGAGGCAGTTAACCGCTAATGGCTAACATCTGCTTCCATAGCGTGGCTTGCTTGCATTGGCTAGAAACAGTGACTATACCACCCACCCCACTCACACGTCATTTTCCCTATAAATGCTGATAACGAAGGAACTAGTGCATGGTTCCCCTCCACATCGTTTTTAGGTGTATGGGTGGTCGTCGCTGGCCACCTTTAATAAAGGCTTCTTTTGGCTTTACGTGAATGGCTTGGATGATCTCGTTCTTGTCAGGAATAACAGCTTAGGGCCTTGCTATGTTGCTGAAGCTGCCATTGAACTTTTGATCCTCCTGCCTCAGCCTCCTGAATTGCTGGAATTACAAGCATGTGCCACCATACCTGGCTATATGTTTTTCCTTTCTTTTCTTTCTTTTTTTTGGGGGGGCTGGTGGTGGTGGTACTGGGAATTGAACCCAGGAGCACTTAACTACTAAGCCATATCCCCAGTCCCCTTTTTTTTTTTTTTGGTACCAGGGATTGAACTCAAGGGTGGTTTACCCCTGAACCACATCCCCAGCCATTTTTTAAAAATATTTTATTTAGAGACGGGTTCTCTCTGCGTTGCTAAGTGCCTTGCTAAGTTGCTGAGTCTGGCTTTGAACTTGAGATCCTCCTGCCTCAGCCTCCTGAGCCACTGGGATTATAGGAGTGTGCCACCACACCTGGCACAAGTTGTAATCTTTTTTTTTTAATTCTTTATTTTACTTTTATGTGGTGCTGAGGATCATACCCAGGGCCTCACATGCGCTAGGTGAGCACCTACCACTGAGCCACATCCCCAGCTCAAGTTGTAATCTTAATGAAACCTCAGTTCTGGGCCTTGGCTCATGGCCTGACAGCAGACCCAGGAGGTTTGGTATGTATCACCCTCAACCACTAACTGCATTGCTGAGGTCAGGTGCCCTGTATGTGTTCTCTCGAACAGCTGCAGTTACTTATTTTTAGCACAGGGCAAAATGCTATAGTTAATTCCCACTCCTGCAAGTAACCAATAAAATGAGCTTACTTCTTTAGTTCAGGAAGCTAGCCTGATGTCTTGGAGTTGTGTCTCCCATCCTAAATGGAAGCCCTGATAAAAGCCTTGCCTGACTCAATTTCATTTCCATCATCATTGCGTGAAAAGATCTCTGTTTCACTGGATTACTGCCTGTAATCCCAGTGATTTGAGAGGCTGAAGCAGGATAATCACAAGTTTGAGGACAGCCTGGGAAATTAAGTGAGATTCTGTCTCAAAATAAAAATTAAAAAGGACTGGGGATGTAACTCAGTGTTACAGCACCCCTGGGTTTGATCCTCAGTACTGAAAAAAAAGAGAAAAGAGAAAAAAAAGATTCCAGTGTCTGGCATCATTAACACCCAAGGTGTGTTAGGAGGTGTGGGATTGGTGCCCTTATAAAAGAGATCTAAGAGAACTTGGTTACCCTTTCCACCAGGCAAGTATACAGTGAGAAATCACCATCTAAAAACCAAGAAGCAGGTCCGCACCAGACATCGAATCTGCCAGTGCCTTGATCTTGGACTTCCCAGGTTTTTTCAGGGGGTTACTGGGGACTGAACTCAGGGATACTCAAGCACTGAGCCACATCCCCAGGCCTTTTTAATATTTTATTTAGAGACAGGGTCTCTAAATAAGAGTTACTTGGTGCCTCGCTTTTGCTGAGGCTGGCTTTGAACTCGTGATCCTCCTGCCTCAGCCTCCAGAGCCACTGGGATTACAGGCATGCACCACCACACCCTGCCTTGGACTTCCCAGCTTTCAGAACTGTAAGAAATACATTTCTGTTGTTTAATAAGCTAGCCACTTTGTGATATTTTATTAGAGCAACTTGAATGTACTAAGATAATCACTTTTGTCTCAATAGTTTGAAGGTGTTGCATGGGCTAGCTGTAGCTTGTGTCCCAAGTGCTGAGTTTAACCAGGGTATGAGGTTATTCAAAATGCTGGGTCAGCTATCTTTTTGAAAAATTACCACAAAAAATGAATTTGTTACCCTATTACAAGACCCATACCAGCTGAGCAGTTGGCATGTTCGACACTTCAATGGAGAAATGTCAGTGACAACCGTACAAGGGAACGATATTTGACAGTGACTTCATCCAGCTGAATGAATGCCTCTTTCCTCTCCTCCTCCTATTCTCTTCTCTCTCCCCTTTTTTTTTAATGAGCACTGTACTTTCAACTGAATGCTTATGAATAAATCTCATTTGAGCATGCTAGACAAGATCATTTTTAAAGATTTTTGTAAATTTGTTTTAATTAGTTATACATGACAGTAGAATGCATTTTGATACATCATATATAATGGAGTATAATTTCTCTTTCTTCTGATTATACCTGATGTAGAATCCTACCAGTGAATGGATAAAAAAAATCATTTTCGTATTTGTTCTTTTTAAATATACATGACAGTAGAGTGTATTTTGACATATTGTACATACATGGAGTATAACTTATTCTAATTAGGATCCCATTCTTATAGCTGTACATGATGTGGAGTTTCACTGGTCATGTATAACTTCCCTATATGAGCATAGGAAAGTTATGTCCAATTCATTCTTCTGTCTTTCCCATTCCCATCTTCCTCCCTTCCCTTCATTTCCCTTTGTGTAATCCAATGAACTTCTATTCTTACCTCCCCCACCTTATTGAGTGTTAGCATCCACATATCAGAGAGAACATTCAGCCTTTGGTTTTTTTGAGATTGGCTTATCTCACTTAGCATGATAGTCTCCAGCTCCATCCATTTACCAACAAATGCCATAATTGCATTATTCTTTATGGCTGAGTAATATTCGACTGTGTCTATATACCACATTTTCTTTATCCATTCATCTCTTGATGGGCACCTAGGTTGGTTCCATAGCTTAGCTATTGTGAATTGAGCTGCTATAAACATTGATGTAGCTGTTTCATTGTGTGATGGTGATTTTAAGTTCTTTGGGTATATACAAAGGAGTGGAATAACTGGGTCAAAATGGTGGTTCCATTCCAAGTTTTCTTGGGAATCTCCATACTGCTTTCTAGAGGAGTTGCACCAATTTGTAGTCTCACAAACAATATATGAGTGTACCCTTTTCCCCACATTCTCATGAACATTTATTGTGACCTGTATTCTTTTTTAAAATTTAATTGATTTTATTGTACATAATATTTTATGTGGTTGGTCCCAATGTTCACACTGACTTGAGGGAGATGTTTTGGATTTCTATGCTCAAAGTTGCTCAATTGCTGCTGCAGCTGCTGCTGCTGCTGCTTCTGTTGGTTTGTTTTCTTTCAGGATCAAGGTGGGTGCTTTCATATAAAATCTGAATTTTTTTTTTTTTTTTTTTGGTACTGGGGATTGAACCCAGAGGCACTCCACCACTGAGCCACATCCCCAGCCCTGTTTTGTATTTTATTTAGAGACAGGGTCTCACTGAGTTGCTTAGGGCCTCGCTAAGTTGCTGAGGCTGGCTTTGAACTCTCCATCCTCCTGCCTCAGCCTCCCAAGTGCTGGGATTAAAGGCGTGTGCCACTGCGCCCAGCTAAAATCTGATTTTTAATTCATTCTCTGGCAATTCTTTCCTGGATTCTTTGCTTTGCATAATTATACCTACAGTGAAACCAGCATCCTAAAGTCACCTCCTACTCCAACATCACATGATCTTCTAATTCTAGCTTCCCCTTCTTGGACTTGCCCAGCTCTGGCAAGGCTGCCATGGGGATCAGTTGGCTCCTCCAGCCCCATCTTCGTGACTTGTATTCTTTTTTGTTTTTTTTTTGTATTCTTGATAATTGCCATTCTGACTGAGGTAAGATGGACTCTCAGTGTAGCTTTAATTTGCATTTCTCTAATTGCTAGGGATGTTGAACATTTTTCATATATTTGTTGACTATTCATATTTCTTCTGTGAAGTGTCTGTTTCCTTTGCCCATTTATTGATTGGGTTATTTGATTTTTTGGTGTTAAGTTTTTTGAGTTCTTTATATATCCTGAGATTAGTGCTCTGAGGTGCAGTTGGCAATGATTTTCTCCCATTCTGTAGGCTCTAAATTCATGTTCTTGATTGTTCCATTTGTTATGAAGAAGTTTTTAGTTTGATACTATCACTTTATTGATGCTTGATTTTAATTCTTGTGCTTTAGGAGTCTTATTGAGGAAGTTGATTCCTAAGCCAACATGATGCAGGGTTGGTCCTACATTTTCTTCTAGTAGGTGCAGGGTTTCTGGTGTAATGCCTAAGTACTTGATCCACTTTGCATTTTGTGCAGGGTGAGAGATAGGTGTTTAATTTTATTTTGCCACATGTGGATTTCCAGTTCTCCCAGCACCATTTGTTGAAGAGGCTATCTTTTCTCCAATGTATGTTTATGGTGCCTTTGTCTAGTATGAGATAATTGTATTCATGTGGGTTTGTCTTTGGGTTTTCTATTCTGTTCCATTGGTCTTCAGGTCTGTTTTTCTGCCAACACCATGCAGTATTTGTTATTAGAGCTCTGTAGTATAATTTAAGGTCTGGTATTGTGATGCCTCCTGCTTCACTCTCTGTGCTTTTGAGCCTTCCCTGTTTGTGTCCCTCTCTTCTTTTATTTTCTTCAACAGAACACTTATTGAGCACTATGTGCAGTGCATGCAAAAATCCTCAAAACCAGGTGCATACCTGTAATCCCAGGTACTCAAGAGGCTGAGTTACAAAGATCACAAGTTGGAGGCAAGCCTGGGGAATTTAGCAAAACCCTGTCTCAAAATAAAAATTTGAAAAAGAGCTGAGGATGTATCTTGGTGGTAGAATGCTTGCCCAAAGCACATGCTAATCTTGGTGGTAGAATGCTTGCCCAAAGCACATGCTAGTCCCTGGCTTTAATCCCCAGTAATGCAAAGCAAAACAAGTCAAAAAACCTCAAATATGTTTCAAAACAGGTAGAAGAAACTGAATTTTTTTTTTTTTTTGAACCAGGGATTGAACACAGGGACACTCGGCCACTGAGCCACATCCCCAGCCCTATTTTGTATTTTATTTAGAGACAGGGTCTCACTGAGTTGCTTAGGGCCTCGCTAAGTTGCTGAGGCTGGCTTTGAACTCGCGATCCTCCTGACTCAGCCTCCCAAGTCGCTTGGATTACAGGTGTGCGCCACCACGCCCGGCTCTGAATTTTTTTTAAAATTTGGAGTTATTGATTTATACATGTCTATCTTAAAAAAGGATTTGAAGCAACAGTCAATTTTAGGACTTTTTTCCTGATGCTATACCAGAGTGGACAATAGAACTAAGCTGAGGCAAGACAATAGGAATCCCTTTTATTTTTACCTTAAGAATGTTTATATTGGCCAGGCACATGCCTGTAATCCCAGCAGCTCAGGAGGCTGAGGCAGGAGGATCGCGAGTTCAAAGCCAGCCCCAGCAAAAGCAAGGCCCTAAGCAACTCAGTGAGACCCTGTCTCTAAATAAAAGACAAAATAGGGCTGGGGATGTGGCTCAGTGGCCAAGTGCCCCTGAGTTCAATCCCTGGTACCCCCCACAAATATTTATATTATAGGACTGTGTACCTCACGTGGTAGAGCACTTACCTAGCATGCACAAGGCTCTGGATCAATCCCCAGTTCTGAAAAAAAAGTTTGTTGTATATTTATGTTGTATAGTCATTTTACTTTTTCAAGTGTGCAGAAAAGTAGAGAATAATATGACACCCCCAGTTTTATCACTTTTGCCATATTTCATGATTTTTTTTATGTTTTTGAAGAGCTAGGGATCAAATCCAGGCCTTGTGCATGCAAAGCAAGTGCTCCCCAGCCACTTAGTTTTTTTTTTTTTAAATAAAGCATTAAAGATGCATTTGTCACCCTCTCAGTTCCCTTTTCCCAGTGCATTTCCTTTCCTCCCCCAGTTACCCTTGTTCTGAGTTTGGAGCTTTTCATTCCTCTGGATGTTTTCATTCCTTTGACTTAATATGATTTCATTCCTTTGACTTTATATGATTATATCCAGAAATGTTTTCTAGTTTTTTTGTTTTGTTTTGTTTTTGTTTTGCAGTGCTAGGGATTGAACCCAGGGCCTTGTGCTTGCAAGGCAGGCTACCAACTGAGCTGTATCCCCAGCCCTGTTTTCTAGTATTTTGTAAACATGATATAGTCTTGTTTTGCATGCCTTGAAACCTTAGACCTGCATTAACACCATGTTGCCCCTCCTATAGGTAGTTTTTTTAATCCCTCATCCTTATGTATGTTGGAATGCACACAGCTCTAGATAACCCTTATATTTACATGGTGTTCTCCAGTATCCAAAGAACTTCAGGGTCTGTTATTTCCTGTGATCTTCACAACAACAAGGGTTATGATCCCCCACTGAAATCAAGAGGAAACTGAGAACCAGAATGAAGTGACTTGCCCCAAGACCACAAACGGGCAGAGCCCCAGGCTTACTGGCTCTGCATCTTTAGAAAACAGGGGTGAGCAACCAGAAGACAGGTAAGTGGGAAGGAGAGGAAAGGAGTGTGGAGATGTGGGGTAGGGAGGAAAGGTAGACAAGGGAGGGGAAAAGGGCAGAGCCAGCTGAGGGTGCTATATGGCTTTAAATCTACCAGTGATTCTCATTCTTAACCTTGGCGGCTCATCGGGATCACCTGGGGAGCTTCAAAAACTACTGATGCCTGGGACCCACCCCCAGAGATTCTAATGTGATTGGCCTGTAGGGAGGCCTAAGCTGTAGGTTGTTTAAAAGCTCTCCAGCTGAGTTGAATGTATAGTCAGGGTTGCAAACCATTGACTAAGAAAAGCAATTTGTCAGGCAGTGAATTGGCTGAGGGGGTGGTACTCAAAAGCTGGCTTGTTAACATTAATAAGATCTTAGACCTCGAAGGCTGGCTAGATAATGCAATGTAAATAAGGTATTGAGATCTTAGACCTAGACAGAAATGGGCTAAAATGAAGGATGTGATAATTCAGTTCCCTTAGTGCTGTTCATGCTAGTCTTGACTACAGTGTTCAGTTATCAGAGCTTTGAGTTGAAGGAGAGCCCAGCAATTTTCATGATGAATGCCAGTAAACCCCCACAGAGTAATAGAATTCAGCCAACATTCTAAGTACTTCCTTTATGCAGGGTTGCCTATGCTTCAGGGAAGGAAGCCTGAAGGGGAAAAATTGTAATCCTTTCCCTAAAGAAACTCAGACTGGGGACCCAGACAAATACTCGGGCAATTAACACAATTTGGGGAGTGCTAGAGATTAAGTCCAGGGTGCAAGAGAACAGAGGGCAGAGAACGCTTAACTGAACCTCAGGGAAACTGGCACAGAGGCTAAGAATAGGCTTCAGCAGAGTGTTACACATTGAGCAGGTTCTTTTTGTATGGTGGGACCGGGGTGATGCTGGGGATCAAACCCAAACCTAGGACCTCACACAGAGTGGGCAAGTGCTCTGCCATAAGCACGGTCTTGCAGGGTAAGAGTTGTTTAGGCAAATAGTTGAGGCTGGGGGGTTAGGGAGCCCATGTACAAAGTGTCCGGTGCAAGTGTGGACAGCAGAAGGCCAAATGCTTGCATGTGGCAGAACACAGGAAATACATATGTGGTGAGGAGAAGCAGGTGATGAGGCTTGGAATGGCCTGGTATCATGGTAGGCCTCTGAGGCAGGAGGAACACTTGTGTCCAGGAGTTTGAGACCAGTCTGGCCAATATAGCCAGACCTTGTATCAAAAACAAATAGCCAGGGCTGTAGCTATAGCTCAGTGGTAGAGCGCTTGCCTGGCATGTGTGAGGCCTTGGGTTCGATCCTCAGCACCACATAAATAAATAAAATAAAAGATCCACTGACAACTAAAGCAATATTTTTAAAAAAATAGCCAGGTGTGGTGGTGCACCCCTGTAATCCCAGCGACTTGGGATACTGAGGCAGGAGGATTGCAAGTTTAAGACCAGCCTCAGCAATTTAATGAGACCTTAAGGACTTAATGAGATCCTGTTTCAAAATAAAAACATGAAAAAAGAGCTGGGGGTATGGTTCAGTGGTTAAATGACCCTATGTTCAAACCCTGGTACCAAAAAACAAACAAATGCATGACTGGGAAGGTGGCTGCTGTGTGCCATGCCCAGTAGCCCCACTGTACCCTGTAGACAGCAAGGTGTCATCCATGGAAGGAGCATGAAGAGAATAAGGAGAACTTTATAGAGGAAGAGACATCTAAGATGAGTTAGAAAATCAACAGAGATGTGGAATAAAGTATAGAGGAGAATGATGTTAGCAGAGGTGTGGAGGCAGGAATGGGCTTGACTCAGTCAGGTACAGTGAGGGAACCTAACATCTGGAAGGTGTGATCAAAGTCTTCTGAGACTTTTTAAAAATATCAATGATAGAGCACCTGCACCACAAAAACCAAACATACAGTGCCTGGGCTCTACTCCGTACTCCCCACAGAAGAATTCTGATTTATGTGGTCTGGAAGTGGGGCCTTGGCATCAGGTTTTTTTTTTCTCAGTATGATTTAAAGTTTCAACTGTGCTTGAGAGCCACACCTGTCAGAGAGCTATTGAAGACATGGATCAAAAGGTTGGTTAGAGGGACTAGAGTTGTGGCTCAGTGGTAGAGCACTTGCCTGGCATGTGTGAGACCCTGGGTTCGATTCTCAGCACCACATATAAATAAATAAGATAAAAGATCCATTGACAACTAAAAAAAAATATTTAAAAAAAGGTCGGTTAGAGTCAAGTACCAGTGAATATAAATTAGCTAATTTGTGTGAGTGTGTGTGTGTGTGTATGCATATGTGCACATGCTGGGGTATTGAGCCCTGGGTCTCATACATTCTAAGTATACACTGTACTACTTAGCTACATCCCAGCTTAGCTAATGTGTATTGAAAGATAACTATGTGCCACAGGCTTGGTTTGTATTAATACATATAATCCTCACAACCCTATGAGGATAGGTACTATTATCTTGTGCTACAGATGAGGAAACATGAATTTGCCCAAGGACATATACTGAACTGGCAGACATCCTGGCTTTAAAAGCCTATCCTAGAAGGACTTGTTTTCCAGGCCAAAGAGATTGGATTTCTTCTGCAACCACCTTTAATTCTTCAATGTGTATCTGTCCAGAATTTCTTTATGCATCTCCAAGCAGGTACAAATATTTATTCTTCATTCCTTCACAAAAGATAGTATATTTTATACTGTTCTGTACCTTTTATTAACAATGTACCCTGAAAATCTTTACAAATAGTCCATAGAGAATGTCCTCAGTTTTTTATTTTTTTTTTGGCAGAGCTGGGGATGGATTCCAGGTCCTCATGCTAGGTAAGTGCTCTACCACTGAGCTATATCCCCATCTTTCTCATTGTTTTACACAGCTCCTTAACATTCTTTTGTGTGCATGTACCTTACTTTATTTAATGTTGGATTGTTTCCACTTTCTGGCTATGAAAATGCTATAATGAATAATCTTGAAGACTTTGAACGCTGCTAACATTAACCAGTATCCACCCTCATCTTGTATCATTTTGCATATGCCCAGAAATGGAATTACTGGGTTAAGGGGTAGATGTGCACTTGCTTTGTTTATGGTACTAGGCAATTGAATTAGGGGTGCTGTACCACTGAGTCACACCCCCAAACCCTTTTTTTATTTTATTTTGAGAGAGGATCTTGCTTAATTGCCGAAGCTGACCTTAATCTTGTGATCCTCCTGCCTCAGCCTCCTGAGGAAGGAATTACATGCTGGCATTACAGGCATGCACCACCTCATCAAGCATAGATGTACATCTGTAATTTCAGTATATGTTTCCAAATTGCCCTCCATACATGCCATACTATTTTGCATTCCTCCCTGCAGTATGTAGGCACATTTCTGAAGAATTAATGCTTTTTTTTTTCAAGACAGGGCCTTTCTATATTGCACAGGCTACCCTAGAACTGGCAATCTTTTTGCCTCAGCTGTTTGAGTAGCTTGGATTACAGGTGTGCACCACTGCATCTGGTTAAGAATTAATTTTTGAACAGGTGACATAAATATACTTCAAAAACAGAAGTGAAGCCAGGAGTGGTGACCCATGCCTATAATTGCAGCAACTCAGGAGGCTGGAGGATTCCAACTTCAAGGCCAGCTTCAGCAATTTTGTGAGGCCCTAAGTAATTTAGTGAGACCCTGTCTCTAGATAAAAAAGCAAAAAGGGCTGGGGGTGTTGCTCAGTGGTTAAGCACCCCTAGGTTCAATCCCTGGTACAAAAGAACCCCCCAGAAACAAAAAACAAAAACAAAAACAAAACAAAAAGAAGTGAAAAGGAATGCAATGAAAAGCTTCCTGCTAACATTAACCAGTGTCCACCCTCATCCTGCCATTGGCCATTATTAGTCATGTATTATGTAATCTAGTGTTTCCTCTCTCTCTCAGTCTGACAGATTTTAAAAACTTATTAGAACTTTGTCAAATTACACAAATGTAAACAATTCTTCTGAAAGGGCTGAAACAGTCTTGGTCTTATGAACTGTCAAATAGGGACACTAGAAAAACTGGGAACAGAATCCAATGGAGGAGCCAGGGGTATAGTTCAGTGGTAGAGTGGCAGAGCATGTGTTTAGCATTTGCAAGGTCTTAAGATCCATCCTTATTCTCTCTCTCTCTCTCTCTCTCTCTCCCTCTCTCTCTCTCTCTATCACACACACACACACACACATCAATTCAGTGTGAGTAGGAGGAACATAGAGATAAAAGAAAATAATAAATTGAGTGTGGTGATGTGCGTGCATATAATCCCATTGACTTGGAAGGTTGAAGCAAAAAGATTGCAAGTTCGGGAGCCAGAGAGAGAGAGAGAGAGAGAGAGAGAGAGAGAGAGAGAGAAGCAAAAGAAAAAGAACAAAAGAGAACAGAACCTATCTCCAAAAGCAAAATCCCATTGTTTTGAGCTCTTCACAAAACAGAAGAGGGAGCTATAGAACCATGAAGCTAGAAAAGTTATTCTGAGCCATGCTTCCCATCTAAACATTCCAGAAAAATTATTTCATATAAAAGGGTAGAGGTCAAATCACATTAAAAATTGTAAGAAAAACAAGAAGAAGCAGAATCACAACCCTAAAGACAATGAGGAAGAATGTCAGAGAGACATGCTTAAAAAAATCAATGAAAACTCTATCCTAATATTTCCAAATGAGCTCAAAGAGATTAAGAAATGATATGAGATATGAAAGGACTACATAAATCAGAATGAGAAAATTCAGAAAAGAGGTAATAGAATTGAAGAAAGAATTATATACAAAAACAAAGCCATTTCAGAAATGGAGACTAAACTACAAGGAATGTAAAAGCAAATAAACACAACAGATAATGAATGGCTTAAGAGAAACAGATGAAAAGGAGAAGGATAGTTTTTAAGATCAAACAGAAATGAAAAGGCTTCTGGTTTCAACATGGATGTGTAAAGAACTAAAAAAAAGAAACTTTCATCCTTGCAACAAGAAAAAAGTTCGGTAGAGAGCAAAGAAACAGCTATGTGAACTCATCAGAGAACTGAGATCACAGAACAGATGGCTATCCTGAAATTTGGAGAGAGACAAGAGCCTGCAGAGAGACACAGGACCTGGAACTGAAGCTACTAGAAGCTTCACAAGCTGTTAGGAACTTTTTATTTTTATTTTTATTTTTTTTTGATACTGGGATTGAACCCAGGGGTGCTTTACATTGAGCTACATCCACAGCCCTTTTTGTTTTTCATTTTGAGACAAGGTATTACTAAATTGCTGAGGCTGGCCTCAAATTTGGATCCTCCTGCCTCAACCTCCTGAGCTACTGTGATTATAGGTGTATGACACCATGCCAGGTGGTTCTGCTTCCAAGCATTGTGAGGACCTTGAGTACTTTGTGTTTATGTTTCCAAGGTGTGAACTCTGAGGTATTTGGGGATTGCTGACTCATAGGATGAGGTCCTGAGGTATTTGGGAACCTGTGTGGCAGGATGTGAGGTCACTACGATGTTTGCATTTCTGGGACCAAGGCTATAAATTCCTTGGAATGTTTGGGGGTCTGAGTTTCAGGGTGTGAGATTTCTAGACTGTATTCTACATCTTTGCTCTGTATTCTAGGCTGTGAGCTTTCTGAACCCCTTGGGGTTGTACTTCCCAACATATGACATCTCACACTTCCTAGAATGTGAATTCTCTGAGCTGGTTTATTTTTGACCATTGCATGAGTTCTCTGAACATTTTGTGGGTTCATTTCTGTATTTGTGAGATACTTGACTTTTCTTTACATTTATTTTTTATTTTGAAATGTTTGACATTTTTGAGGATCAGTATCCCTGACTGTGGCTATCTCTGAAGTTTTGAGGTTCTCGCCTTTAATTTGAAACCACATTACTGTTCTTAGGTGTGCCAGATTTCTGAGCTGATTTTAGGACCATGGCCAAAATGTGAGGTCATTGAACTTTTTAGTGTCTCTTTGTAGGATGTTAAATGTGCAAGTAATGTTGGGAGTCTCAGAAAAATCTCAGAAATCTCTCACCGTGGAGCCTTCCAAACTCAGGTACCTCCCAGACTGGACACAAATCCTTCACAGCCTAGGACACAGATCCTTAATAATACTTCTTAATAAAACAAAGGTATTCCAAGTCATGAAATATCAAAGGCTGATTAGAGCATTTTATTATACGGTGATTATCCTACTCCATTTTCTATTGCTATAGCAAACTACCCAAGATGGGGTAATTTGGAAAAATAAAAGTTTAGCCAGGCACGTTGGTGTACTCCTGTAATCCTGTTACAAAGTTGGATCTTCTAAGAAACTGGGGCAATGTGAAGACCCCCTCTTCAAACCCTGATTCTTGTGACCAAGTCAGAAAGATTTCAGACATGTTGCTGAGAATAACAGGAAAAAGTTTATTAAAGGGATAGGAAAAAAGAAGGGGACCTCTCAAGGGAGAGAGTGGGTCCTCTCAGAGAGGAGAGGGACAAGGTGCTTCTCCTGCACTCCAGTTTTATTTGGGATCCCAGAGAAGTTTCCAGAGAGCCCTGCCCAGGTCCATCTCTTGACTTTTGACTGACAGCTGGATGACATCAGACTTTTAAGTCCCCACTGCCATGGCAACTCTAGGTCACCTTGGCACATGCTGACCAGTTCTAATTGGATTCTTAATCATATATTCTTACAGATTTTATGGTTAGGAGGAACTCTCCTTATCTCCCGGTTTCAGGATCTGGTCACAAAAGCCTCCTTCTTTAGGGAAATGGGTTCTTCTTATCAACATTATTTTGGGCCTGCCTTTCTCCTGCAATAAACAGGTAGTTCCCTGAGAAATGTGACTATCCTGTCCACTTAGGCTGGACAGGGCTGCAGGTAAATTGCTTCTTGGAAAAGAAAGCATCTGGGGGTCAGCACAGTGGGCCCATTTTATAGAATTATTCTCCTAACCTCATGTTCCCACCATCTCATCTGTGTTCCCTAATTATCCCAGCAACTCAGGAGGCTAAGACAAGAGGATCACAAGTCAAGGTCAGCCTCAGCAACTTACTGAGACCCTGTCTCAAAATAAAAATAAAAAGAACTGGGGATGTAATTCAGTGATAAAATGCCCCAGGGTTCAGTCCCCAGTATAAAAAAAAAATTATTTGGTTCCCAGTTCTAGAAGCTGGAGAATTCAAGTGCATGGCACTAGCAACTAGTGAGGGTTTCCCTGCTCCATCATGACATGGTGGGAGGCATCACATGGTGACACAGAGCAAGCATGCTAGCCGTGGTCTTTCTTCTTCTTCTTATAAAGCCACTAATGCCATCATGGAGGCCCACCCTCCATGATCATCTCATCTAATCCTAATTACCTCCCAAAGTCCCTGCCTCTAAATTCATTAATATAGAGGGATTAATGAGGATTAAGTCTCCAACCATGAACTTTGGGAACACATTCAAACCATAGCTGTGATATTAGTTGTTTGGCATTTCTGTGTCTCAGGGAACAAGGTCTCCAAGTTGTTTGAGGGCCTTTGTACAGGTTGCAATATCTAATCAGTTTGAGAATCTCTATACCATTGTGTGTGGTATCTGAGTTACTTGGGTCTTTGTTTCACCGACTAAACTCTTCTACCTCTTTTGTGGCCTGTATCCCATAGTATAAAGTCTCTGAGGTTTTAGGGGATCTGTGTCCAAAGTATGAGGTCTTGAAGCTGTTGACCTCCTGTTTTCTAGACTGTGACTTCCCCAAGCCAATTTTTTTTTCTTTCTGGTTCTGAGGCCACTGACCTTTTGTGTCTATGCTCTCCAGGATGTGGGCATTCTCAATTTTTGTGGGACTCTTTCCATGATGGTTAGCTTTTGATATTCTGAGTCTCTATGTCCCTGAGTGCGGAAGTGCTGGCATTTTAAGGTTTTGAATCCTGTTTACCCTTTGGAGATGTTTCAGGCCTCTGAAATGATTTTATATATGTGTCTGGAATGTGAAGTCACTTAGCTCGTGTCAAAGATGTTTAGTGCCCAGGCATTTTGTAGGTCTGTATCCTTAGATACATAGTATCAGAAGTTGTGTGTGGGATTCTATCAGAGGATAAGATATCTCTTCTCTACGTAGGAATCTGTTTCTGGAAGTGTGGTCTCTGAACTTTTTCTAGGATTGTCTCTGGCTATAAATGCCATCTATGATGGTTTCCTGGGGCTGGATCATATAATGAATTCTGAATTGATTTAAGTTTTATGTACCATATCTAATTTTTATGATCTTTCTAGGTTTCTGTGACCCTGAGTGTAATGTCTCAAGTCTGTTTGGGATTCTGCATCCATTATAAGAAATGTGCAGACTTTTGGGGGTCTGCCCACTATAAGTGGTCTATGAGTTTTATGTGGTTCTGTGTTTCAGGATGTGAAACAAAGTGGGACCCAGCGTGTGATGCCTATAAATTATTTGAGGATATATATCTGGTGTGTGAGGTGTCTGAGATGATTGGGAATTCTCTAGGTTTTGAGGTCTCTGTGGTTTTGGCAAATTTGTGTCTGTATTTGAGATCTCAGAATTTGGGGTGCATGTTTCAGTATCTAAGCTGTTCACAGATATATTCCAGGGTATGAGGCCTCTGTTCTATTAAGGGTCTGTGTCCTATTGTGTGAGATTTCTGATCCTTTGGGGGATTTACATCCAGTCTGTGAGGTATCTGAGTTTGAGTGGCTCTGTCTGGTGGGAGGTTTCTGAGATTTTAATGGATCTGTGTCAGGATCTGAAGTTACAACAATTTGGGAGGATGTTTCCATAGGAGTTATCTTTACTATGCTTAGGTGTCTGTATTCATGGTTGTGAATTCTTCAAGATGTTTCAGTGCCCCTACATTGTAGGATGTGATGATTATTATAGTTGGAGTACTAGAGTGAACTACCTGAAACATCAGAGAAGGGAATGCATGATGTTGATAATTGTACCTTTTCCAGTTTGGGTGACTGTGGTAGTCAACTTTGTCTCTGTGACAAAATACCTGAGAAAAACCATTTAAAGTAGGGAAGATTTATTTGGCTCCCTGTTTTAGAGGTTTCAGTTCATGGTTGGCTGGGTCCATTACTTTTGGCCTGTGATGAGACAGAACTTTATTATGGCAGAGGGTGGAGCATAGTTGCTCACCCCATGGTGGCTGGGAAACAAAGAGAAGAAGGGGCTGGGAACAAGATACACCCTTAAAAGGCACCCCCAGTGACCTACTTCCTCCAAATGGGTCCTACCTCCTAATCAACCATTCAATTTGGAACTCATTAATGGACTAATCCATTGATTAAGTTTACACCCTCATGACCAAACCATTTCCCAAAGCCCCCCCTCCCTGAACATTGTGGCATCAGGGACCAAACCTTCAATATGTGTGCCTTTGGGGGCACTTCATATCCAAACCCTAACAGTAATAATGTAATAAGGTTATTTTTAAGCAAGTGAGTGAGGAGATCAATGCAAGAAAGAAGGTCAAGGATGTAAGAGTTCAGGTATTTGGAAGGATCATTTCAGTGGAAATGAAATCATCAAGGGCCAATATTGGAGGGAGTGATGGTTAATACAGGAGCTAAAATTCTAGATAAATGAAGGTTGGTAAATGACATCAATAAATCAGGACTCTCATGACATGATGGTCAGAACTGAAAGATTTGGGGAAGAAAGGAGGTAGAATTGTTTGAAAGTGTTCTATGTACACCAAGGATTTGTAAGATAACTCTTAAATTGAAGAGGGAATGATTGACTCTCATCACTTTACAAAGACTTAATGAAATAATGAGTTCAGACAATGGCTATCTAGGGCCACAGAGTCACAACAACAGAGAGAGCCAGCAGGGCATGGTGGTGCACATCTGTAATCCCAGCAACTCAGGAGGCTGAGGCAAGAGGATCTCAAGTTCAAAGCCAGCCTCAGCAACTTAGTGAGGCCCTAAACAACTTAGTGAGACTGTGTCTCAAAAAAAAAAAAAAAACTGGGGAGAGGGGTACCCTATAAATATGCATAATTATTATCAATTAAAAATAAAAATATGTATTAGAGAGTGTGTAAGGCATGAACCTCCTGTTGGAGTAATTCAGCACCACCTATCAAGAATTCTTGCCCCAAAATTGAACTGGTAGCGGATCAACCTTTAGATCCAACTTCGAAAGTTATAGAAACCCAAGAAACAGAGGAACATGTTGAAGAAAACCATGAAGAAGACCAGTCTAAAAATCCAGGCTGCCTTTAGATGTCTAATTATATGTCCTCTTCTCAGTGAGGCCTGCCCCAGTGTCTTAAACTAATCATCCCTTTGTATCTCCAACAACCCACCACTCATTCTCCCTTAGTTCTACTTTGTACTTAGTATCGCCATCTGAGTTTCTTGTTTTTATTATTCGTTTATTTATGTGACTCTGTCCTGTGAGAAAGTAACATTCATGGAGGCAGGGGCTTTACCTGCTTGTTGTGCTGCTGCATCCCAGAAGCTGGCATATGGTTTAGTGCAGAGTTAAGTAATATATAAACATCCATGGAAAAAAACCATGCATGAATGAATAAATCTGGCAGAATATCACAAAAGTAGCCCCAGCCCAGCTCAGCCCTCAGTATAATTCTCCAACATACCTTTTGTCTATCTGAAACAGGTGGGCATCTTACTTCCAAACCCTCCTCTACAGCAGTATGATAAGTTAGAAGTGGGAGTCCATAGCTCATCTTTAAAGACTTTCTGCACATTTTGGTCTAGAACATACTCCTTAATCCTTAACCCATTACACATGACATCTGCTTCTTCTCTTTTGATGGACGATTCCTATTGGCATCCTCTAGTAAAATCCCCAGTGCTTAAGTTATAATACATCAATTGGGGAATTTCCTTTTTCTCTACTCTGAAACAGCTTCTATCAAGTTGATAAATTGACACAAAGTGATGAAAGCATCTTATAGAGCTGTGCTATCCAATCTGGTAGATACTAGCTACTTGTGGCTATTTATATTAAAATTAAACTTAAAGAATAGTCATGTACTGCATAATGATGTTTCATTCAACAATGGACTGCATTCATGAGTGTAGTCCCATGAAAGTATCTCACCTTGGGCCAATCGTGTGACCCAGAGGTAGAATGTAAGGCCCTGAGTTTCATCTCCAACACACACACACACACACACACACACACACACGTTATATTGCCTAGTGAGGTTTTAACCATCTTAGTTTGTGTAAGTATACTCTGTGATGTTTGCACAATAAAATTTCCTGGTAATGTATTTCTCAAAATTGGTGAATGACACACAAATGTTTCTGACACATGGCACAGCATACACAAACCATGAAGATATTGTGCTAAAAATATAAGTCAGACATAAAGGGTCCAAAACTGTATGATTCCATACATACGAGGTTCCGAGAATAGTCAAATTCATAAAGACAGAAAGTAGTGTTACCAGTTGTCTGAGGGTTCTTTTGCTCAATTGGATAGAAACCATGAATGGGTGAAGTGCAGCTCCCTTGCTATTAGTAGCCCTGAGCTTTGGCTGCCACTGGCTATTCCCTCTTAGTTTAGCAGCTCTCTTCTAGCAATTGGAGCTAGCAGCTCTCTCAGCAGGTTTTCCTGAAGCGCCTGGCAGCTCTTGGGCCACTAACTGTTCTCAGGGCTAACATCTCTTGGTGTTATCAGCTCTGGTTGCTGACAACTCTTGGCATGAACTGCCCTCATGTTACCAGCTCTTAGTACAATCAGCTTAACCTGGAAAAAGGTTTTATTAGGATTTATGCTGCAGCAAAAATGGCAGCAGTACATGGGATGGAGGTTTTCTTAGATTGACCAAATGAGGGTGAAAAGAATGCTGCTTTTATAGGCAAAAAGGGCAGGCCCAGGCATTCACACAATTGCCTACCTGCTGTGAATTTCTGCATAATCATGCCAGCCTAGGCAGGCATATGGGCCCACCTGTCTTGGCTATTATGGGTCAGAGAGAGGCTCCTTGCCAACTGGAGTGAGGATATCTGAAGTGACAGAAGAGTGGCTTTAGTCTTCTGGAATTTTCCCAGGGCATTGGAGGCTGCTGCAGTGAAAACAAAGTCTCCTGGAGCAGCCACAAGGCATCTGATGTAGGTACAGCCAGGGCAGTCTCCCAGTGCAGCTGTGAAGTGTTTGGAGCAACATGAGGAAAGAAGAAAATAAAAAAGAAAGAAAAAGTTCTTAGGGAAGGTCAGGTTCTTCCCTTCTGTTTATCAGTAGAATGGTGTTTGTCAAGGGCTGGGAAAAGGAAATAATGGGGAGTTATTGCTTGATAGGTATGAGTTTCAGGTTGGGAAGAAGAAACTGTACTGGAGATGAGTAATGGTAATAGTTGCACAACAATATGATTATACTCAATACCACTGAATTGTACACTTAAAAATGGTCAAGATGGCTGGGTGCAGAGAGACCTATAATCCCAGCAACTTGGAGTTATGAGGCAGGAGGATCACAAGTTTGAGGCCAGCTTCAGCAACCTGTGAGACATTAGTAACTCAGGGAGACCCTGTCTCAAAATAAAAAGTGAAAAGGGCTGGAGATGTGGCTCAGTGGTAAAGTGCCCTTGGGTTCAATATCCAGTACCACCACCAACAACATCAAAAGTAAAGATGATGCCAGGTCTGAGTGTTTGTGTCCTTCCAAAATTCATGTTCAAACATAATCCCAATTGTGGTGGTTTTAAGAGGTAGGAACTTTGGGAGGTGATTAGGCCATGAGGGCTCCATCCTTACTAATGGGATTAATGCCCTTATAGAAGAGGCCTTAGGGAGCTTGGGAACCCTTTTGCCCTTCCATCATATGAGGACATGGCAAAAAGCACCATCTAAAGCGGAGAGTGAGAGTAGCCCTCGTCAGACACTGAATCTGCTGGCTCCTTGATCTTGGACTTCCCAGTCTCCAGAACTGTGAGAAATAAATTTCTATTATTTATAGTCAGTCTAAGGTATTTTGTTATAGCAGCAGGAATGAACTAAGACAGAATGTTAAATTTTATGTTTATTTTACTCCAATAAAAAGTGAAATAGGGGATGGAGTGTAGCTTATTGGTATAGCATGTGCTTACCACATGTGAGGCTCTGGGTTCAGTTTTCAGCACTGCTGCAAAGACAAAAAAAGTAGAAATTTAGCCCCTCAGTTCCACTTGCTTCTTATTTATTTATTTATTTTGGTACCAGGGATTGAACCCAGTGGCGCTTAACCACTGAACCACATCCCTAACTCTTTTATTTTTTGAGACAGGGTCTCACACGGTTGCTTATAGTCTTGCTAAATTGCTGAGATTGGCTTGGAATCTGCAATCCTCCTGCCTCAGCTTCCTGAGCTGCTGAAATTATAGGCATGCACCACCACGCCCAGTACATTTTATTTTATTCATTTTTTTTGTAGTGCTGGGAATCAAACCCAGGGTCTTGCATCTGCTAGGAAAGTTCTCTACCACTGAGCTATATGCCCACTTGCCACGTTTTAAATGCTGTAGAGTCATGTGTGGCTAGTGCCTACCATACTGGACAGTGTAAATATAGAATATTTTTGCAATTGCATGATGTTTTATTCCAATGCTAATCTAGAGTTATGATAGAAAGTACTGGAAAAACTAATCAGAAGGATTAAAGAGGTAGAAATTGTCCCTGGGATTGGCAAGGAGCAGAATTTGTGCTTTTTACCATGAGTCTGTTAGCATGTGAAACTTATTCCCATGCACATGAGTTACTGTGAATAGAATATTTGAAGGAAAACTTACTTGCCCAGTCCCCATCAGAAAATTAGACCCTCTTATTTTCTTTTTATTTTTCTCTGCCCCTGCACACTGCCCACCTCCTCCCATACTAGGGATTTAGCCCAGGGATGCTCTACCTCTGAATTATGTTCCCAGCCCTGTCTTGTCTTATTTTGAGACAGGCTTAAAGTTGCCCGGGCTGGCTCAGACTTGCAAGTTGCTGTGATTATGGGTGTGGGCCACTATGCCTGACTTTTCTTTTTTCTTTTTAAAAATTGAGGTGAAATTTACATAACATAAAATCAACCATCGTATGGCAGTTTGTACAGCCACCACCTTTGTCTAGTTCTGAAACATTATCATCACCCACAAAGGAAATCCTGTACCAAGCAAATGCTACCCATTCCCTTCCCCAACCCCAGCCCCTGGCAACTACCAATCTGTGTTCTGTCTTTTTGAATTTTCCTATTCTGGGTTCATATAGTGTACAATATTTTATGTCTGGTTTCTTTTACATAGCACCGTATTTTCAAGGTTCATTTACATTGTAACTTGTATCACTGACAACTGCAGAATGCTTGACTCCATCCAAACCTTGCAATAAGAGACATGACCAAACTCTAGTATGAGTTATAGCAGCATAAGGCCATGTCCCTGGGATGTCACCAGCTCTCTATTAAAATACTTGCTTGAGTCAGGCATAGTGGCACAGGCCTGAATCCAGCAGCTTGGGAGGCTAAGACAGGAGGATTAGTAGTTGAAATCCAGCCTCAAAAACTTAGTGAGGCCCTAGGCCACTTAATAAGACCCTGTCTCAAAATAAAAATAAAAAGGGCTGGGATCGTTGCTCGGTGTTAAACACCCCTGGATTCAATCCTCAGTACGAAAAACAAACAAGTAAAAAACTTGCCTAAGAAAGCTCAGATTTCCAGAATTTACTGTTTGTTCTAGACATAACCCTATGATAGGCTGGTTACCTTTAGAGCATTTACTAAAAAAAAAGGCTTATGATTGTACATGTGTATCTTTTGCATCTCAGAAACATCCTTTACAAGGACCCCAGAGCCATTCCTTTGAAATGTAATCATCAGTGAGGAGAGGGACTCTTGCTGTGGGAGCACAGAATCCTACTTCCATAATTGTCCTCCAGCAAACATGGCTCACCCCATCATATCCACACCGACCATCCAGCTGTACTTTTTCACTTCTCTGACTCTACTGGTTCTCTGCTCTCTCCCCTCCCTCAGTCTCCCTTTATAGCATCCAAATCACCTATGCACAAATCAAAATCGAGCTCAGATCTTTCCTTACTGTCAATAGTTACTGAATAAATCTGTTTTTACCACTTTAATGTCATCTGTGTTAATCTTTGACATCATGCATGTAGCAGGCACTTCATTTGTTTTTCTTTGTGTGTGTGGCTGAATAATATTATGTGTGTGTGGAAGAAGGAAGGAAGGAGGGAGGGAAGGAAGACACACACACACACACACACACACACCACGATTTGTCCATCTATTCATCTGTTGATGGACATTTGGACTGTTTCCACCTTTTGGTTATTGTAGATGCTGCTGCTATGAATATGTGTTACATGTAAGTACCAGTTTTTATTTCTTTGGGGTATGCACTTAGGGATGGAATTGCTGGATTATGTATGGTACTTTGTTTACCTTGTAGATGAACAACTGTTTCCATAGTGACTGAGCCATTTTACATTCCTGCAAGCAATGTACAAGGGTCTCAATTGTTCCAAATCCTTGCCAACACTTATTTTCTGTTTTGTTTATTATAGCCATACTATGTGATGAAGTGGGGCCTTGGTTTGGTTTTGATTTGCATTTCCCTAATGATAAATGATGCTGAGTAATTTTTTATGTACGTCTTTGTATATCTTCTTAGGAAAAAATGTCCTTTGCCAATTTAAAAAAAAATCAGGTTGTAAAAAAACAGGTTGTTAGCTGGGTGCATGCCTGTATTTCCAGCTATTCAGGAGACTGAGGCAGGAGGATAGTGAGTTCAAGACCAGCCTCGGAGACTTAGCAGGACCCTCTCAAAAAAAAAAAAAAATCAGGCTGGTGTAGTGGTGAACACCTATAATCCCAGTGACTTGGGAGGATGAGGTAAGAGGATCAAAAGTTTGAGTCCAGAGGCTGGAGTTGTGGCTCAGTGGTAGAGCACTTGCCTAGCACATGAGAGGCACTGGGTTCAATCCTCAGCACCACATAAAAATAAATAAATAAAATAAAGGTATTGTGTCTATCTACAACTAACAATTTTTTTAAAAAAAAAAAGTTTGATTCCAGCCTCAGCAACTTAGCAAGATTCTTAAAATAAAATTTAAAAAAATAAAAAGGGACGGGATCCAAGATGGCAGACTAGAGGGAGGCTGTGTTCCTTGTCACTCCATAACTCAGGATTCAAACAGAGGAAAATATGTGTCTTCGTGAAGCAGTCTTTATCCCTCATTGATCCCCTGCTGTTTACCACATCTGTCTACCTCGAACACCCACAGTCTACCAGTGTAGTGACTACAGTTGAGTGCAGATTGCTCACTGACCGCCGCCTATCATTTGTCACTTGCCTGTTGGCCTGCCTCTGACCTGCCCATCGCCTGCCTTTCACCTACCCATCGCCCACCATCTGCCCATCATCCGCCAGTAGCCTATGGAGCCTGCAAACTGTCAGTGGATCGTCAGCTGCCTGCTGTTGCCTGGAAGTTCACCATCAGAATACCTGCAGGTTTGGTTACACGTGGCTGCCGCCATTTTGGGGGAAAAAAAAAGCCAGGAGCTGCAGGACTGCCAGCCCAACTGACAGCACCCCACCTCCAGGGTCCCTGACTTGATTGACAGCACACCACCTCCAGGGGCCCACCCTGACTGACTGCACCCCACACAGTCTTGGTGCCCACGCCCTGCACTGCATCTCCCCATTTGCCAACATGTTTGGAAGCCAGTGCAGCCATCTTGGATTACCTATGAAGGGGAACCTGTCACTTGGTGGGGCAAATCCCATCCTGAGAGGCCTGCTGGAGACTGGAAGGTCATTGTCAGGTACCCCTCATGCCTCAGGCTACTGAAGACTGGGAGGTTTGAATAGTATATGACTGTTATAGTACAGATTTTTTTTCTCCTTTGTGATAGCTTTTAAACTTTCATTTCTTTACTTTTCTTGCTCTCTACTTTCCTTTTGTTTACCTCTTTCCTCAAGGGCTTTTTCTCACTTTTCTCATGCTAACAACCAACTTCTTTTGACTACACTTTCACTCTTCCTATGATCTAGAACTTCTTCATACTCTTTTCTTACACTGTTAATAGTTACAGCCTACACCCCTCCCCATCCTCTTTGTCCTCCATTAGAAACTATAGTCCTCATTGCAAATCTGTTTGTCATACTGTAGATAATAATTGAACTCATCCTCTCTGTTTATTATGACAATACGGTAACAATATTGTAACAAAAAGACTACTGTAACAATAGTTTTCATAGGGCTATTTGGTTTACAGCTGCATATTGTCTGCACTGGGTGTTGCTAATATTGATTCCCCCCCTTAAAGAAGAGGTTTCAGAAAACTATAGGGCCACTATAAGCCTATAGGGCAGAAACTATAATACCCTAGATCTGCATTGCTAGAGGGGAAGATACGTGAACAACATGAAAAAACAAGGGAGGAAAGTGTTCCAAACAAACCAAGATTCTACACTAATAGAATCCAATGACAGCATGGGAGAAGAAATGCCAGAAAAGGAGTTCAGAATATACATGATTAAAATGTTCAAAGAAGCAAATGATGAGTTAAGAGAGCAAATGCAGGCAATGATTGACCATTCCAATAAGCAGCTGAAAGAGCAACTACAGGAAACAAAAGATCACTTCAACAAAGAGATAGAGATTCTGAAAAAGAACCAAACAGAAATCCTTGAAATGAAAGAAACAATAAACCAAATATAAATCTCAATGGAAAGCATCACCAACAGACTAGATCACTTACAAGACAGAACCTCAGACAATGAAGACAAAATATTGAACCTTGAAAATAAAGTTGCCCAACCAGAGAAGATGGTAAGAAATCATAAATGGAACCTACAAGAACTATGGGATATTATGAAAAGACCAAATTTAAGAATTATCGGGATTGAGGAAGGCACAGAGATACAAACCAAAGGAATGAACAACCTATTCAATGAAATAATATCAGAAAATTTCCCAAACCTGAAGAATGAAATGGAAACTCAACTACGAGAGGTTTACAGAACACCAAATGCACAAAATTACAGCAGATCCACACCAAGACACATTATAATGAAAATGCCTAATGTACAAAATAAAGATAGGATTTTAAAGGCTGTAAGAGAAAAGCCTCAGATTACATATAGGGGGAAACCAATATGGATATCAGGAGATTTCTCATTCCAGACCCTAAAAGCTAGAAGGTCCTGGAACAATATATTTCAAGCTCTGAAAGAACATGGCTGCCAACCAAGAATCTTATATCCAGCAAAGCTAACCTTCAGATTTGAAGACGAAATAAAATCATTCCATGACAAACAAAAGCTAAAGGAATATACACATAGAAAGCCTGAGCTACAGAACATTCTCAGCAAGATATTCCATGAGGAAGAAATGAACAACAACAATGTAAGTCATCAAAGGGAGGAACTACCCTAAAAGAAAAACCAATTAAAGGAGAAAACAAATCACGTTAAAAACCAAATCTAAGTCAAAATGACTGGGAATAAAAATCATATCTCAATAATAACCCTGAATGTTAACGGCCTAAACTCTTCATAGACTGATAGACTGGATTAAAAAGAAAGACCCAACAATATGTTGCCTTCAAGAGACTCATGTCATAGAAAAGGACATCCACAGACTAAAGGTGAAAGGATGGGAAAAAAACTACCCTGCACATGGCCTTAGTAAAAAAGCAGGGGTTTCCATCCTTATATCAGATAAAGTGGACTTCAAGCTGAAGTTAGTCGGAAGAGATAAAGAATGACATTTCATACTGCTTAAGGGAACCATAAATCAAGAAGACATAACAATCATAAATATTTATGCCCCAAACAATGGCCCATCCATGTACATCAAACAAGTCCTTCTCAATTACAGGAATCAAATAGACCACAACACAATAATTCTGGGTGACTTTAACACACCACTCTCACCACTGGACAGATCTACCAAACAAAAGCTAAACAAAGAAACCATAGAACTCAATAACACAATGAATAACTTAGACTTAACCGACATATATAGAATATTCCATCCATCAATGAGCGAATACACTTTCTTCTCAGCAGCACATGGCTCCTTCTCTAAAATAGACCATATGTTATGTCACAAAGCAGCCCTTAGTAAATGCAAAAAAGTGGAGATACTACCTTGTATTCTATCGGATCATAATGGAATGCAATTAGAAATCAACAACAAAAGAAAAAACAGAAACTACTCCAACACTGGAGACTGAATAATATGCTATTGAATGAAGCATGGATAACAGAAATCAGAGAGGAGATAAAAAAATTCTTAGAGGTAAATGAGAATGATGATACAACATATCAAAATCTCTGGGACACTATGAAAACAGTACTAAGAGGAAAATTCATTGCATTGAGTGCATTCAAGAAAAGAATAAAAAGTCAACAACTCAATGACCTGACCTTACATCTCAAAGCCCTAGAAAAAGAAGAACAGAACAACACCAAAAGTAGTAGAAGACAGAAAATAAATAAAATCAGAGCTGAAATCAATGAAATTGATTCATTGATTAAAAAAATGACAAAATTTATTATCAATGAAATTGATTCATTGATTCAAAAAATTCAAAAAATTGACAAAACAGAAAGCTGGTTCTTTGAAATAGTAAACAAAGTAGATAAACCCTTTGCCACACTAACAAAGAGGAGAGAGAAAACTCAAATTACTAAAATTTGTGATGAAAAAGAAAATATCACAACAGACACCATTGAAATACAAAACGTAATTAGAAGCTACTTTGAAAAACAACATGCCAATAAAATAAAAAATTTTGAAGACCAGGACAAATTCTTAGAGACATATGATCCTCCTAAACTGAACCAGGAGGACATACACAATTTAAACAGATCAATTTCAAGCAATGAAATAGAAGAAGCCATCAAAAGCCTACCAACCAAGAAAAGCCCAGGACCAGATGGATTCTCAACTGAGTTCTACAAGACCTTCAAAGAAGAACTTATACCAATACTCCTGAAAGTATTTCATGAAATAGAAAAGGAGGGAACCCTTCCAAATTCATTCTATGAAGCTAGTATCACTCTGATACCAAAACCAGACAAAGACACATCTAGAAAAGAAAATTTTAGGCCAATATCTCTGATGAATATAGATGCTAAAATCCTCAACAAAATTCTGGCAAATCGCTTACAAAAACATATTAAGAAGATAGTGCACCCCGATCAAGTGGGGTTTATCCCAGGGATGCAAGGTTGGTTCAACATCCGGAAATCAATAAACGTAATTCATCACATCAATAGACTTAAGGTTAAGAATCATATGATTATTTCAATAGATGCTGAGAAAGCATTTGACAAAATACAACACTCCTTCATGCTCAAAACACTAGAAAAAATAGGGATGGTAGGAACATACCTGAACATTGTAAAGGCTATTTATGCTAAGCCCACTGCCGACATCATTCTTAATGGAGAAAAACTGAAAGCATTCCCTTTAAAACTGGAACAAAACAGGGATGCCCACTGTCACCACTTCTATTCAGCATTGTGCTGGAAATGCTAGCCAGAGCAATTAGACAGATCACAGAAATAAAGGTATATGAATAGGAAAAGAGGAACTCAAACTGTCACTATTTGCTGATGACATGATCCTATATTTAGAGAATCCAAAAAACTCCACCAGGAAACTTTTAGACCTAATTAATGAATTCAGCACAATAGCAGGATATAAAATAAACACACATAAATCAAATGCATTTATCCACATAAGCGATGAATCATCTGAACGTGAATTGAGGAAAACAACTCCATTCAAAATAACCTCAAATAAAATAAAATACTTGGGAATCAATCTAACAAAAGAGGTGAAAAACCTCTACAATGAAAACTACAGAACATTAAAGAAAGAAATTGAGGAAGACCTTAGAAGATGGAAAGATCTTCCATGTTCTTGGATAGGCAGGATTAATATAATCAAAATGGTCATACTTCCAAAGATGCTGTACAAATTTAACACAATTCCAATAAAAATTCCTATGACGTTCCTCACAGAAATAGAAAAAGCAATCATGAAATTCATGTGGAAGAACAAAAGACCCAGAATAGCCAAAACAATCCTGGGCAGGAAGAATGATGCAGGAGATATCACAATACCAGACCTTAAACTCTACTACAGAGCAATAGTTATAAAAACAGCATGGTATTGGCACCAAAATAGACAGATAGACCAATGGTACAGAATAGAAGACACAGAGACAAACTCACATAAGTACAGTTATCTCATACTAGACAAAGGTGCCAAAAACACTCAGTGGAGAAAAGATAGCCTCTTCAACAAATGGTGCTGGGAAAACTGGAAATCCATATGCAATAAAATGAAATTAAACCCCTATCTCTCACCCTGTAGAAAACTCGACTCAAAATGGATCAAGGATATAGGAATTAGACCTGAGACCCTTCACCAAATAGAAGAAATAGTAGGCCCGGATCTTCTTCATATTGGCTTGGGACCAGACTTTCTCAACATGACCACCAGAGTGCAAGAAATAAAAGGAAGAATCAATAAGTGGGACAGAATCAAACTAAAAAGCTTTTTCTCAGCAAAAGAAACAATCAATAATGTGAAAAGAGAACCTACAGAGTGGGAAAAAATCTTTTCCACACACACTTCAGACAGAGCACTGATCTCCAAAATTTATAAATAACTTACAAAACTTTACATCAAAAATACAAAGAACCCAATCAATAAATGAGCTAAGGAACTGGGCAGACACTTCACAGAAGATGATACACAGGTGATTAACAAATATATGAAAAAGTGCTCATCATCTCTAGTAATTAGAGAAATGCAAATTAAAACCACCCTAAGATTTCATCCAACTCCAATTAGGTTGGCTATTATCAGGAATACAAGCAATAACAAGTGTTGGCGTGGATGTGGGGAAAAAGGCACACTTGTACATTGCTGGTGGAGTTGCAAATTGGTGCAACCACTCTGGAAAGCAATATGGAGATTCCTCAAAAAACTTGGAATGGACCCACTATTTGACCCAGCTATCCCACCTTTGGTTTATACCCAAAGGTCTTAAAATCAGCAAAGTATAGGGATGCAGCCACATCTATGTTCATAGCTGCTCAATTCACAATAGCTAGATTGTGGAACCAACCTAGATGCCCTTCAATTGAAGAATGGATAAAGAAACTGTGGTATGTATACACAATGGAATATTACTCAGCCATAAAAAGAATAAAATTATGGCATTTGCTGGTAAATGGGTGGAGTTGGAGACTATCATGCTAAGTGAAATAAACCAAGCCCAAAAAACCAAAGGCCGAATGTTTTCTCTGATCAGTGCATGCTGATTTATAATGGGGAGCGGGGGATAGGAAAGAATGAAGTATGGGGATGGTGTAGAGGAAAATGGGATGGGAGGCAATGGGGGAAGGAAAAATAGTAGACTGAGACAGACAGTATTACCCTATATATATGTAAGATTATATGAATTGTGTGAATAAAAAAAATAAAATTAAAAGGACTATGAATGTAGGTCAGTGGTAAAGTGTCCCTGTGTTTAACCCCTATGGCTAAAGGAAAAAAATAGGGTTTTATTTTTATTTTTGTTTTTGTTTTTGGTGTTGGACAGTAAGAATGCCTTATATAATCTGGATTTTAGGTTCTTATCAGAAATATGATTTGCAAATATGTTCTTCTAATCCAAAGGTTGTCTTTTCACCTTTTTTTTCAGTGCTAGGGACTGAACCCTGGACCTTGCACATGGTAGGCAAGCACTCTACCACTGAGCTACATCCCCAGTCCCACTTTCTTAATAATGTCCTTTGTTGCACAAAAGTTTTCAATGTTGATGAAGTTCAGTCTATTTTGTTGTTCTGTTGTCTGTACTGTTTGGTGTCACACCTAAGAATCCATTGCCGGTTCCGTGTGGTGGCACATGCTCTGGAAGCTAAGGCAGGAGGATCACAAGTTTAAGGCCTGCCTCAGCAACTTAGTAAGGACCTCAGCAACTTAGTAAGGACCAAAGCAACTTAGTGAGACCCCGTCTCAAAATTTTAAAGAATAAATAAATACAAAGGGCTGGGGATGTAGATCAGTGGTAAACTGTCCCTGGGTTAAATCCCCAATGTGGAAAGAAGGAAAGGAAGGAAGGGAGGAAGAAAGGAAGGGAGTAAGGGAGGAAGGGGGGAAGGGAAGAAGGGAGAGAGGAAAGAAGCAAGTGAAGGAAGGGAGGGAAGGAGGGAGGAAAGAAAGAAGAAGAAAGAAAGAAAGAAAGAAAGAAAGAAAGAAAGAAAGAAAGAAAGAAAGAAAGAAAGAAAGAAGAAAGAAGAAAGAAAGAAAGAAAGAAAGAAAGAAAGAAAAAGAAAGAAAGAAAGAAAGAAGAAAGAAAAAAGAAAGAAAGAAAGAAGAAAGAAAGAAAGAAAGAGAAAGAAAAGAATCCATTGCCAAATTCAAGGGCATGATGATTTACTAGAGCCTTGTCTTAAAAAGTCTCAGCTCATTGCTCTTAGTATCTTGGAAAAGTTCCACTTTGAGATGGACATTGCCAACCCTCATCTTCAATTCTTGACGTCCCAGCAAAACTCCTGGAACTAGACCCCAATGAAAAGAGGCCATTCCACAGCCTAGAATCTGCCCACGTGTGCCTCATCACCAACTAACCTTGTCAATCCACACATTGGGGATTTTTTCTACTAAGAATTTGCTTTGCCATAATCCATGCTGCTGCCTCTGGCTGCAGAACAGCTGCAGTGAATTGACCTAAACTTGCTGGAGCGTGTTTAGTTATCAACTGGGACTAGAAGGAAAGTCAGAATTCCCTCAGTCCTCAAGAATTTGGCACATTGATGTTTCAGCAAATTGGGTTTTGTTAGTTAAGTCCTAGGAAACTTAATCATTTGGCGAATTGGTCATTTAGTCAATTGGGTTTTAAAAAGAAAATACTATCTTTTGGTGATAGAGAAGAAATAAGAGTATAGATATGTATCTGTTTATCTTTGCAAAAAGAAACACAGGAAAGGTAAACTATAAATCTTCCAGATGCATTTCTAACAAATTCCAGTTTGTTTTGTTTTTGCTCCTATTTTTTCTAACTAGATCTCAGTATTTGAAATTTCCTGTGGACTTAACTATGCAAGTTGCAATTAGTTATTTCCAGAGTTA
This sequence comes from Glaucomys volans, assembly GCA_020662805.1. NCBI lineage: Eukaryota > Metazoa > Chordata > Mammalia > Rodentia > Sciuridae > Glaucomys > Glaucomys volans. Next base: position 21,852 of record JAJEJO010044665.1, on the reverse strand, counting down.
CATGAACACACAGCATGGAGGATAGGTAGGGCCCTCTAGGTGCTGAATATAGATGGCAGCAGGGTCTCCTGGGTTCTGCCTTTGTTGATTAAGTTTAACATTTACCATTTGATGAGAGTTTACAAGTTCCAGTCAAAAGGGTAAACTATTGGGGCTGGAGTTGTAGCTCAGTGGTAGAGCACTTGCCCTGCATGTGTGAGGCACTGGGTTCCATTCTCATATATAAAAATACATAAATAAAATAAAGGTCCATTGACAATGAAAAATTATGTATATTTTTGGGGGTACTGGGGATTGAACCCAGGGGCACTCCACCACTGAGCCACATCCCCAGCCCTATTTTGTATTTTATTTAGAGACAGGGTCTCACTGAATTGCTCAGGTCCTGCTAAGTTGCTGAGGCTGGCTTTGAACTCACGATCTTCCTGTCTCAGCCTCCCAAGTGCTGGGATTACAGGCATGCGCCACTGCGCCTGGCTAAAAAATATTTTTTAAAAAAGGATAAACTATTGATTTTTCTTCAGTGTTAATACCATACAGAGATAAAAGTGACATAATATATGTTTATATAGCAAGGTTTGCTTTTAATACCATGTGATTTATTTCTCTATGCATTTTTATTTCTAATAATGCAGTTCTCAATTGTATATGTATAGACTTCAGAATTTGTTAAATTCTTGACCTTGTGCATTATGGAATTACATTAGCAACAGTTGTGGCCCCTTCTCTAGTCCTCCCCTCCCCCTTTAAAGCTTCTTCACGAAAAAGATCTAGAACTTCCACAATTTCCTTTTTCTCCAACAAGAAAAAGTTGTTTGTTTTTATAAATATACCACTGAAGTAAAAATCAATCAATCTCTCTCTCTCTCTCTCTCTCTCTCTCTCTCTCCCTCTCGCCCTCTCCCTCCCTCCCCCCTTTCTCTTTCTTTCATTGAAGGGCTGGGAATGAAACCCCAGGGTCTTGAGCATACTAGGCAAGTGCTCTATCACTAAGCCACACCCCCAGCATCTATGAATTAAAAATCTTTGTCAAATTTTCTTATCCATTGTTCACTTGATTGTTTTCTTTGTAATGTATGAGCAGCAATACTGTGAGTTCTAGAAGATTGTTGAAAAGTCATTTTACCTATTGTTTATCTGTTTTTAACATTTTATGTTTAACGTGAAGAACCTTAAAGTCCTAAACTATCTTTTTAAAAAAATGATAGATTCCATGCTGGAAATGTAGCACTGAAGTAGAGCACTTACCTAGTATGAAATAGTCCCTGAGTTTGATCTCTGGCACTACCAAAGAAAATAAAACAAAAAGAAAAAAGAATGTCTCTCAAAAATGCTAGGTTCCAATGAGTGTCATGGTTAATTTTGTGTCCACTTGACTGGGACATAGGATGGTTCTTTTTTTTTTTTTTTTTTTTTTTTGGAACCAGGGATTGAACTCAGGGACACTTGGCCACTGAGCCACATCCCCAGCCCTATTTTGTATTTTATTTAGAGACAGGGTCTCACTGAGTTGCTTAGGGCCTCACTGAGTTGCTTAGGGCCTCGCTAAGTTGCTGAGGCTGGCTTTGAACTCGTGATTCTCCTGCCTCAGCCTCCCAAATGCTGGGATTACAGGCATGCGCCACCGAGCCTGGCTTGAGTTGATTTTTGTGCAGGGTGAATAATAGGGATCTACTTTCATTCTTATACATATGGATAGCCAGTTTTCCCAGCACTCTTTGTTTAAAAGGCTGTCTTTTCTCCAATGTATAGTTTTGGCACCTTTGTCAATTCTCTGATGACTTTATCTGTGTAGGTTTGTCTCCATGTCTTTCATTCTATTGCATTGGTCTTCATGTCTGCTTTTATGCCAATGCCACACTGTTTTTCTTACTATAATCTGCAGTATAATTTCAGATCAGGTATTGTTATGCTACTAGCATCACTCTTATTGACGAGTATTGCTTTAGCTTTTCTGGGTCTTTTGTTCTTCCATATGAATTTTAGGATCATTTTTTCTAGTTCTGTGAAGAATGTCATTATTTTTTGTTTGTTTCTTTGGGTACTGGGAATTGAACCCATGGGCATTTTACCACTGAGATACATCCCCACCCTTTTCATTTTTTATTTAGAGACAGGGTCTTACTAAGTTGATTAGAGTCTTGCTAGGTAATTGGCCATTTTTGATAATACTAATTTTGCCTATTCCAAGAACATGGGAGGTCTTTTCATCTTTTGAGATCTTAAATTTCTCTCTTCAGTGTTTTATAGTTTTCATTGTAGAAGTCTCACCTCCTTAGTTAAATTTATTCCCAAGTTTTTTTTTACTCTACTATAAATAGAATTACTTTCCTGATTTCTTAGCAGATTCATTATTGGAGTATAGGAAAGTTGTTGGTTTATGAATGTTAATCTTGAATCCTGCTATTTGCTGAATTTGTTTATCAGCTCTAGGAGTCTTCTGGTAGAGTTTTTTGGATCTTCTAAGTATAAAATCATGTCATTAGCAAACAAAGATAATTTGACTTCTTTCCCCATTTGTATTCCTTTAATTTTCTTTTCTTGCCTGATTGCTCTGGCTAGAGTTTCAAGGACTATGTTGAATTGGAATGGTATGAGTGGACAGTTTCATATTGTTCCTGATTTCAGAGAAAATGCTTTCAGTTATTCTCCACTCAGTACAATGCTGGCTTTGAGTTTGTCATATTTAGCCTTTACAATGTTGAGGCAAGTTCTCCCTATCCTTCTCTAGTATTTTTAATATGAATGGGTGCTGGATTTTTGTCAAAGGCTACTTCTGCATCTATTGAGATTGTCATGTGATTTTTGTCTTAATTCTACTTATGTGATGTATTACATTTATTGATCTGTGTATGTTGAACTGACCTTGCATCCCTGTGAGGAAATCCACTTGATCATGGTGTATTATCTTCTTAATGCATTTTCAAATGTGGATTGCTAATATTTTATTAAGTATTTTTTGCTCTTATGTTCATTGGGGTATTCGTCTGTAGTTTTCTTTCCTTGACATTAGTTCTTCTTTCAAAGGTGTGGTAGAACTTAGCTGAGAATCCATCTGACGCTGGACTTTTCTTTGTTGGAAGGCTTTTTATTACTGCTTCAATCTCATTGCTTGGTATTGGTCTGTTTAGGTTTTCTGTATCTTCTTGGTTCAATTTAGGTAAGGTCATATGTGTCTAGAAATTTGTTAATATCTTCTAAATTTTCCAATTTATTGGAATATAAGTTTTCAAAATGGTCCCTAATGATCCTTTGGACTTCATAAATGTGGCGATATCTCCTTTGTCACCTCTGATTTTATTGATTCAGGACTCCTCTTTCTTTTGCTTAGTTTGGCTAAGGGTTTATAAGTCTTTATCTTTCCAAAGAACCAACACTTTACTGCATTTATCCTGTATTTTTTATTCTCAATTTCATTAATTCTGGCTCTGATATTAATTATTTCCTATCTTATTTGTTTTTGGAATTAGTTTGTTTTTGCTTTTCTAGGGCCTTGAGATGTAACATTACATTATTTGGGATTTTTTAAATGTAGGCACTCAATGCTATACACTTTTCTCTTAGAATCAGGGTGTCCCAGAGATTTTGATATGTTGTGTCTCTATTCTTGTTTGTTTCTAATAATTTTTATTTCTCCCCTGATTTCTTTTATGACCCATTCCTCATGCAAAAGCATATTATTCAATCTCCGTGTGTTAAACTGATTTGTTTTATCTTGTTATTGATTTCTAATTTCATTCTATTATGAACTGATAAAATGCAATGATTCCTTCTGCACAGCAAAGGAAACAATTCAGAACTTGAAGAGAGAGCTTACAGAATGGGAGAAAAATCTTTGCCAGCTACTCTTCAGACAAGGGATCAATACTCAGAATACATAAAGAACTCGGAAAACCTAATAACAAAAAACAAATCCGCAAATAACCCAGTCATAAAATGGGCAAATGATCTAAATTAGACATTTCTCAAAAGAAGAAATACAAATGGATGGTCGAAAATACATGAAAAATTGTTCAGCATCCTTATTAATCAGAGAAATGCAAATCAAAATCACACTGAAATTTCATCTCACTCTAGTTACAATGGCAATCATCAAGAATGTAAATAATAATAAATGCTTATAAGGATGTGGGGAAAAGGATAGACTCATGCATTGTGGTTGGGACTGCGAATCAGAGCAACCACTCTGGAAATCAATATGGAGATTCCCCAAAAGCCTAGGAATAGAACTACCATATGGCCTAGTTATTCCACTCCTCAGTATTCATCTGAAAGAACTGAAATCAGCATACTATAGTGATATATGCATAACAATGTTTATAGCAGTGCAACTCACAATAGCCCAAGTGTTGGGACCAGCTCAGGTGCCCATCAACAGACAAATGGATAAAATGTGTTATATATGCACATAATGGAGTTCTACTCAGCCATAAATAAGAATGAAATTATGGTATTTGCTGGTAAATGAATGGGACTTGAGAGCACTATGTTAAACAAAATAAGCCAGACTCAGGAAGACAAAGGTTGAATATTTTCTCATGTGCAGAAGCTAGAGATAAATCAATAATTAATAAAAGGGGCAGCCGGGCATGGTGGCACACACCTGTAATCCCAGCATTTGGGAGGCTGAGGCAGGAGGATCACGAGTTCAAAGTCACCCTCAGCAACTTAGCAAGACCCTAAGCAACTCAGTGAGACCCTGTCTCTAAATAAAATACAAAATAGGGCTGGGGATGTGGCTCAGTGGCCGAGCATCCCTGAGTTCAATCCCCAGTACCAAAATAAATAAATAAATAAATAAATAAATAAATAAAAATAAAAGGGGGGTCTCATGAAAATAGAAAGGAGAACAGTGGAATAGAGAAGAATGGGATTCAGGAAGTGGGAAAAGGGATGGGAAAGGGAAGGAACTGTGAAATGAAATTGATCAAATTATGCTGTATGCATGTATTTATATGCCACAATGAATGCCACTTTTATGTATAATTAAAATGTACCAACTTAAAAAATAAATAGAAGGAAGACCAGTACAGTAGAGGAAAGGGATCAGGGGAGGGAGGAGTGAAGAGGAAGGGGGCAGTACTGGGGTTTGAAATAGAGCAAATTTTTACATTCATTTATGAAAGTGTCCAAATGAACCCCACTACTGTGTATGAATATAATACATAAATAAATAAATAAATAAATAAATAAATAAAGATGGGAAGGAGAAAGAGAAAATGGCTAGCATATGCAAATAAAGTATATACATAACAAGCAAAAAGAAAACAAGCAAAGCCACTATAGTATTCATTTCTGTAATTGATCATGAGGCAGTAATTGACAGCTCTGGCTTCCTTCTTCAGTATCCATTCCATATTTCACCTGCCCTCATCCTGAACCTCAAATTCTCTTTTGTCACTTGGAGTCATCCAAACTTTCATTCCTAAAGGATCTGAGTCCTTGATCATCCTGCCTGGTTTTTGTTTGTTTGTTTTTTTTTGTTATTGTTGTTGTTTTGGTATTAGGGATTGAACCCAGGGGCACTTAACCACTGAGCCACATCCACAGCCCCTTTTTGTATTGTACTAGAGACAGGATCTCGCCGTGTTCCTTAAGACCTCACTATGTTGCTGAGGCTGGCTTTAAACTTGTGATCCGCCTGCCTCAGCCTCCCAAATTACAGGCATGTGCCACCTCACCTGGCTGTCTTGCCTGTTTTTGGTTGCTGTAGTTCTCCTTAACCTTGACTATTGGGCATTGACTATTCTAGATAATTCTCTGCATTGTACACATGGTCCTCCTTGCATCCATTGTGTAGCAACTGCCCAGTTTCCACGTGGTAATTAGTATCAACCACTCAAGCCAGTAGATTCGTTCTTTCACCCCTCCTTCTTTTGCTTGTTGCTTAATTGGCATAAAGAGCTCACAGTGTCCAAGATGTTTAATCTTCCAGTTCGTTGGAATTATTGTTGCCGATGCATCTTATTCCCTTTAGGACTGAGATCTGCAAACTGGAAAAGCTCAAAGTCACCAAGATAGGAACCAAAAATTCCATGAGTGGGTTATTAGTTGGAATAATGAGAGGAACCATGCCAATTCTACCCCTTGGTTCTAGGAACCCTTTATTCTTAAATGCTGTGGGAGAGACAGCACTATTGAATGGTCTCTAACTCAAAGTATCTCCTATAAAATCCCATTCTTTCCAGGTGTTTCCCCACTGACATCATAACAGAGTCCTCAGTAAGCCAGTCCATCTTTCAGTTAGGCCTGCTGTGTTAGGATGATGTGGCATGTGGTAAGAGCTGTTAATTCCATAGACGTGAACCCATTGCTGTACTTTCTTTACTGTACTGTAAGTCCATGGGTCAGATGCAGTACTGTGCAGGAGAGTATAAAGATGGTGGTGCTGACACAAGCATCATGAGCATAGCAGGGAAAACCATATTCAGAATCTATGTCTTTTTCTTTCAGGACGAATCTCTGTCCCCCTCCATGATGGAAGCAATCCAATACAATCAACCTGCTGCCAGGTGGCTGGCTGGTCCCCAGGGGAAATAGCGCCATATGAGCAACTAAATTTTGTTCTTTCCTGATTAGCAGATTAGGCATGTAGTAATAGCATTAACCATGCCATCCTCTGTAAGGGAATGTTGTTGAGCCCAGATGCAATTACCATCCCTGCCACCAAGGCCTCTTCATTCATGAACCAGTTGAGCAAACACTGGGGTGGTTGTTGAAAGAGGGTAATATCCACAGAGCACATCATTTTGTCTCCTGGATTCCTTTTTTGTCTGTGTGTGGTGCTGGGGATTGAACCCAGGGTCCTGTGCTTGCAAGGCAAGCACTCTACCAACTGAGCTACATCCCCAGCAGTCCACTGGATTCTTAAGAGTTTCCTGTATTTCTTTTGATGTCATTCACATTATCTGTGCCCATTGGGAGAGATCTATCCACTTATCTCTTCCCTAGACTTCCTTCTCACCAATCTTCCAATTCTGTTCCTTCCAAGTCCCCAAATACATGTCAGTGTAGATCCATATTTCTAGCTATCTCTCACTCCAGACATAGTAGACAACTAGATACATTGCTCTATGTTCTGCCCACTGGCAAGGATTTCCCTTCACCACTGTCATTCAGGGTCAAACCTGAGAAAAGCTGTATTTGTCTGTTTTCAGATGCTATCATCATATAACACAGACCCATTATAAAACAGGCCTCGGTATTTTTTCCTCAGTCACCTGGGCATAAGGAACACTCCATGATACCCTCAACATGTATTGAAGGAGAGGCAGTGTCAGAAAAGAATGAACTATCTTTTTATGCAACTTTCTTGTGCCTTCTAGACTTGGCCCAAATTCATCATTTACTTACCATTTTCATTTGATAATAGACTGCAGTTATGTATGCCTCAGCTTATAGGCACAATCACTCTAGTAAATGGCCACAAGTCCCTTTGGGAAAGGCTTTAAGGAAGACTTACAGTATGTATTTGCAGAAGGGGTATTTGCTCCTTTCTGAAGGGTCCTAGCCTCTTAAATCAAGAAGCTCTGGTTTACCAGCATGGTGGAACATGCCTGTAATCTCAGCTACTTGGGAAGCTGAGGCAGGAGAGGAGGATCAAAAGTTTGAGCCATCTTGGGAACTTAGTCACCCTGTCTCAAAATAAAAAATAAAAAGAACTGGGGTGTAGCACTGTGGTACAGCACTTGCCAAGCAAGTGAAAAGCTCTGGGTTTGTTCCTCATCGGCACACAAAAAAAATAGGAGGAGAAGGAGAGGGAGGAGGAGGAAGGGGGGAGAAGGAAAGAAGGGAGAAAATAAGAAGAAGGTATCTTATCTCAACCTCATTAACTGTAGGCCACAATTGAGTCCAAGTTTTAGTCACCAACCAAATAGGCTCCTAGAGTCACCTCCAGCTGCATGAGTTGACACAATAAATTGAGAATCTCTAATAAGTGTACCATATCAATGAATTCTGCCCAGTCTAGTATAATATTCCACCCTCCTTTTTCTAACATTCTTAGAAGTCACTTCTGCACATATTCCTCAGGTTTATGTCAATATATATTAGCAAAGACTTGCACTGTTTTTGGTAAATAAGTTATTTCCTCCTTGTTCATACTGTGTACTAGTTTCCTTGGGTCATGCTGAGATTTGAACTGTTTTTTAGATTTATTTTATTTTTCAATTTTTAAACTTGACAGTGAGCTCTTTCCAGATCAGTACACAACAACATTCTAATTAATTTCATCCCACCTCTCTCATAAAACATTTATTTTGAGATAATTGTAGATTCACATGCAGTTGTAAGAAATAATAGAGAGATCCCATATTGCATTTACCCAATTTACCCCAACTGTGACATCTTGAAAACTATAGTACAATATCTCAACTAGCACACTGACATGGATGTAGTCAACACACAGAACAGTTACAACATTACAAAGATCTTGGGTGTTGCCCTTTTATAGCCATAGTCAACTTCCTCTGGACCCATTTCTCCATTCCTCCTACTCCTCACTCTTCCCTTACCTCTGGAATCCACTAAATCTGTTCTCCATGTCTATAATTGTGTCATCTGAAGAATGTGATATATATATATGTATATATATGTATATATATGGAATTCCATATATGTATATATATATGGAATCATGTAATATGTAACCCTCTGGGTGAGATTTGAACTTATGAGTCTAGTGGCAGTAGAACAATAGAAGGTTGTTCTGGTGGGGAAAGTAGAGAATAAGCATTTCTTTTCAAAGCATCTTCCCAGGTGAATTTATCTCAGCGTTTTCAAGAAGAGAAAAGTTAGTCTGATACTTAAGGGCAAGCTACTTCCATTAGTAAGGGAGGTGCAAAATGACTTGGTAGTTCAAGATTATCAGTTTCATCTGGGACCAAACAGATATCTTCATTCCAAGTTTCAAGATCTCATTCTTTATTTCTTTTCTTTTCTTTTCTTTTCTTTTCTTTTTTTTTTTGCAGTGCTGAGATTGAACCTAGGGATGTTCTATCACTGAACTATACCCTTCTTATTTTTTATTTTGAGACAAAGTTGCCCAGGCTAACCTCTAAATTGCCATCCTCCTGCCTAAGCCTCCTAAGTACCTGGGATCACAGGCATGCACCACCACACCTGGCTAGAATGCCATTCTTTACCAGTCAATGCCCTATCTTTCATGTGAGAAACTTGTAAAGACTGTAAATTCAACTTTCATTGAAACTTGGCAACCCACACAATTAAATGTTGCTTGCTTTTCAGCTTGAAGAAATAAGTGCCTCTTTTTGACATCACGAAAGCTCTCTGGTTCTCAGACTATGACTTGAGCTGAAATGTTAATGGACCTGTGTTTGTAATTTTCTTTTTGTAAATGCTCAAGTGAATTTAAAAAAATCAACACCACAACACAGTCATGATTACTATCATGATGGTCAAGTGCAGCAGCCATTTAACTTCTTAAGGCATGTGTAGGGACACACCTTAAAATGGCGACCACAATAACAACACCCTCGGGGCAAAAGCCTCCCCCACTCGTGGTACCACCAAGGTGGTGGCCCAGGATTGGCTCATTCAACTTCCATGAACCTGAGCAGCTTTACATCTTAGCAGGCCTCTGCCCTGCAGGCCTTGCTGTATACTGCATGTGCTGTTGACCTTTAAGATGATTGGCCCCCGCCTGTATCTCCTCCCCTCGCTCCCTTTTCATATACCTGTTTCACCTCCCCATTAAACTGAGATACTGCTCGACAGACTCCCGGCTGGTGTGCGTTTTTCAGCCGTTGACACTCACCATCCTGTTTGACCCCCGTGCCCCCTCTGGCTGGTCCAGGGAGGGCACCCAACCTTTGTTGTTCGGTGCGGAACAACAACTGGTGCCCCGTGTGAGGAACGAGGGAACTTCGTCTGCAGGCAATCAGTGCGGTTCGCGGGTGAGTGTACTCCCATTGAAATATGGGACAGTCTAGCTCCAGGTATGACCCCTCCCTAGACTCCCTCCAGGTGCTCCTTAGGAGCCGGGGGTTAGAACTTTCAGACAGTCAAGTTTTTCAGACCTGGAAGGTCCTCGTCAGGATAGCCCCTTGGCTTCCGGAGGCCAATTTATTTGACTGGGACACATGGGACAGGATTGAACAACTCCTTCATAAAGCTCAAATTCATAGGGGAGAAATTCCTCCTCTCGGGGCTTTTCCTACCATCGCAGCCCTTAAGAGCTGTTTTCCACCCCGCCCTGGTCGCACCATAGGCAGAGATCAGAGCGCCCCTGAGGTGATGCGATCTCAGGAAAGCGGCCCGAAACTTTCTCCACTTGATGAACCTGGAGAATCCTCTCAGGAGCCCAAAGCAGAGCCTTTTGATCCATTTGACTCGACTCCTTGGCCACCTCGAGAGGAGGTTGCCGAGTCTCCAAAGTCGCGCTTACCTGAGAGCATTTCCCCCTCTAATCCTTTCTGAGCTTCGTCAGCCCCCCCCCCCACCATCTCCGCCCAGTGCAGTAAAACCGCTTAGCGCGGGCCCGGGGCTGCCCTTCTCCTCTGCCTCGGAGGCGTGTCACCTTTTTCCAGTAAACATTAACCCAAGGGGTAACAGGCCCGCGATTTGGTATCCCTGGGAGCCACAAGATCTTAAGGAACTAAAAAAGGCGGTTACGGAGGATGGCCCAAACTCTCCGTGGGCAGAAACTATCCTGCAGGGGCTAGCTCACCAAAACTGCACTACACAGGATTGGAAGAATTTAGCCAAATCAGTCCTTCCTGGACCTATGTATATTAAATGGAGTGCATTCTTTAATGATGAATGTCATGCCCAAGCTGAGAGAAACCAGGCTGCTAACCCCCCCGTACCTGTTACTTATGGGATGTTATCAGGAACTAATGATCAGTTCTCTACGGGATTATTAGAAGCAGCTATACCTGCTCCATACCAGGAGCAGGTCCGAGCTTTAGGCTTGGCAGCCTGGAAAAAGTTGGAGGAAGGCCCATCGGAACCCCCAATCTCTGGTATCACTCAAAAGGCAACAGAAGATTTATCTTCTTTTATAGACAGGGTGGAAAAAAGTGTACATAGAAAATTTCCCCCAGGCCCACTGAGAGACCAATTTGTTAAAATGCTTGTATGGGAAGGTATGACAGCTGATCATAAACTGGCCTGTGCCGGCTTAAAAGAACGATCCATGGGGAGATGGATAGTGGCCACCAAAGATATCGGTACCATGTCCCACCAGGCCCAAACTATGACCACGATGCTTAAAGCCTCTCAAGAAAGTACTATAGCCAATCTTGTTTGTGCTCTCCAGCAGGCTTTTCCTAGGAGAGAGACACCTACAGGTATGAGGGGTCTGCTACAAGTGTGGACAATCAGGCCACTTTAAGAAGGAATGCCCCCTAGAAAACTGAGACAAAGTGCCTCCTGTAAGAGGCCCGGCCCACCGGCCTCCACGCACTCTGTGCCCTAGGTGTAAAAAGGGACTTCACTGGGCCAGGGATTGTAGATCTAAAGTGGACCTTGTAGGGAAGCCTTTAAACTTCATGGGGGGCAGCTCCCAGCCCCGTTAAATAAGGGGAGAACGTTTGCTAGGACTCATTGGACGGCACCCTTAGTACCAGGCATCAGGCCAAAAATGACTATTACCATTGGGGGAAAAAAGTTTTAAGTGCCTCAATGATACTGGAGCAGATAAAACAGTTTTAAGGAGGGAGGAAATCCCTCCCCAATGGAAGCTCCTACCCGGGCCCCCTCTTTTGGGAGTGGGCGGGCAAACGGAATCCTTTCAGACAGCAAACTGGCTCCCATGGAAAGACCCTGATGGCAATGGCGGGGAAGTGCGCCCCCTAGTGGCCTCGGGTTTAACTGCATATTTACTTGGACAAGATATATTAGGTGAAGCAGAGGCATATATCACCACTGATCATAAAGCCTTTTATGATGATCTTTTAGAGGAAGAAGAGTATCAACAGCAATTTGAACAGGGAAGGGCTTGCCATCCTAATTACAGGGACGATCCCTCCTTTGAGGCAATACGGAGGGGGGAACCTAGACCTTCTTTACGGCCACACCCCCAATCCTAAAGGCCACTGCTCACCTGGAGCCTCTAAAAATCAAATGGCTTCCGGGCCCTCCCATTTGGATCGAGCAGTGGCCTCTTCCTCAACATAAACTTAAGGAACTCCATTTATTAGTTCAGCTACAGTTGGAGGCGGGCCATCTCAGACCATCTGTTAGCCCATGGAATTCCCCTGTTTTTGTTATTCAAAAGGCCAATGGTAGTTGGAGATTCCTACATGACCTCAGAAAAATAAATGAAAGAATGTTGCCTTTTGGTACCCCTCAGAGAGGAATTCCCTGGATTCCCGCTATTCCTAATCATTATCATCTTACAGTTATTGACATTAAAGACTGCTTTTTCTCCATACCTTTGAGCCCTGAAGATTCTGAAAAATTTGCCTTTTCCATTCCCTCCCCCAACTTCGAGGGCCCAGATCAAAGATTTGAATGGACAGTCTTACCGAAGGGGATGGCTAACAGTCCCCCCCATGTGCCAGTTTTTTATATCTAAGATCCTAAGCCCTCTCAGGCAGAAAGATCTTATTATATGTTTACATGGATGATATTATCCTTGGGGCAAAACAAAGTGATCAATTAAACCACCTCTTAAAATCATGCCTCCGTTTACTTCATGGACTGGGATTTCAAATTGCACCTGAAAAGGTCCAGAAGCTCCCCCCGTTTAATATTTTGGGATCCATTCTAGAACTGGACGTGGTCTCTCCAGTAAAGCCTCAACTCCAGGTACAAAAAAGTTACTCTCTTCCTCAGCTCCAAAAGCTTCTTGGAGAGATTAATTGGATGAGGCCATGGATCTCTATTAGCATGGAGGAGCTTACCCCTCTTTTTGAACTCCTCCGGGGCACAAATTTGTCCTCAACTATTACACTAGATAGCACACACATGGATACTCTTCTTAAAGTTCAGGAGGCCATTGATTACTCCTGTCTGAGGAGGTATGATCCTTCATTGCCTTTAACTTTCTATATTTTTAGTGGGAAGTTTCTCTTCACTGGTCTCCTAGCACAAGATGGAGACCCCATACATTGGGTTCATCTGTCTGTTGGGGGTGTCCCCCGAGTCTATGCCATGTTAGACCAACTTGCAGACTGCATAACTAAGGGGAGAGATTTGTCTCTTCGCCTCTTTGGCCTTCAACCCCATGCCCTCATTGTTCCATTCAGACTAACTGATTTCACATGGCTGCGGAGAAATAACAATCGCATCGCGATAGCCATGGAGGGATTTTTTGGACAAGTAGATTGCCATTACGGCCCCTATAAATGGATGAATTCTTTTTTCCAGCTAGATTGGGTGCCACCTAAACTGTTCTTGCCTAACGCTAATCCCTCTTACCCCACAGTCTTCTCTGATGGGGGTAAAAGAGGTGCAGCTATAATTATTTTTCCCCCTTTCATGCGAGGAAATGAAAATCCTAAAACTATTGTTCATGATGTCCAAGGCTCAGCACAATTTAAAGAACTTTATGCTGTGGTCCTAGCACTACAAGAGTTACCTGAGGCGTTCAATCTGTTTACAGATAGCCTTTATATTGCTAATTTGCTCCCCAACCTGCCCTGGTCTTATATTAAACTTGATAACAATCCCATTACTCCTTTAATGATTCAAGCAAGGAACCTGTTAAAACAGAGAACCAAACCTATATTCTTACAACATCTTCGGGGGCACCAGCATCTTCCTGGCATTCTATCTGAGGGCAATGCTCTTGCTGACTCCCTAGCCTCCTATCCCCAAGCTTACCCCGTTTACAAGGAAGCTGTGACTTTTCATAACCTTACTCATGCTAATTGGCGTGGTTTACACCATAGATTCCCTCATATCCCTATTAAGGAACTTAAAAAAATAGTTCGAACATGTAAATCTTGTTCGCCTTTTCTACAAGTACCCCTTTTACAGGAGGCTGGGATCAACCCCCGTGGACTTACTTCAAACCATTTATGGCAAACAGATGTCACTCATTATACTCCCTTTGGAAAGCTTAAATATATCTTTGTAACTGTTGATACCTTTTCCCATGCCTGCTGGGCCACAGCTCATGCTGGGGAAAAGACAAAACATGCCATAAGCCATTTCTTACAATGTTTTGCTGTCCTTGGTCTGCCCAAACAACTTAAAACTGATAATGGCCCTTGCTTTGCTAGTAAATCTTTCTCAACATTTGTAGAACGCTGGAACATTCAACATTCTACGGGTATACCACATAATCCCACTGGACAGGCGATTATAGAACGCCAAAACCATACTTTAAAGACCCAATTAATAAAACAAAAAGGGGGAATATTCTCCCCCCATGATCAGTTAAAAATGGTATTGTGTACTCTGAATATTTTAAATTTTTCCAAAGAAGATAATCTTTCACCATTCCAGAAACATTGGGCTACTACAATAAAATATCAAACCATCAAAGTCCGTTGGAAGGACCCTCTCACAGGGGCCTGGCGGGGTCCTGATCCTCTCCTGACTGTAGGGAGAGGGTTTGGATGTGTGTTCCCTATTGGGGAGAATAAACCTATTTGGATACCTGCAAAAAACATCAAATATCACCCCTCTACTGATAATGATCATTCTTCTCCTGAAAGTGAGAAGTCTAACCCAGGAAGCTCTGCCTCTTGAGGTTCTTTTTTTTTCTTTTTTTTTCTCATAACAGAAATAAGAGGACCCTGACCCTCCTGACACCTTGGTGATGGCGCTGCCTCTTGGATTCACCGCGTGGGTAGGACTGTGGACTCTCCCTTTGATGACCTGTAATCCCCATGCTCCTCAGCTATTAACCTGGGAAGTATTAAACCCTACTGGACAAAGGGTCTGGTCCATAAAGGAAAGCCACCCCCCAGGGGCATGGTGGCCCACTTTACACCCAGATGTATGTCAATTAGCTATTGGACTAGACACCTGGGATTTGCCTGAGGTAAATAAACCCAATGAGATCCCCCTACGGGGTCCCGAAACAGGAGATTACCCCCGAAATTATTTGGGGGATTATAGGGGGTGCCGGGACCCACAGCGGCGGTGTTTTCTCAGGAACACAGATTTTTATGTATGCCCTAAGGATGGCCGAAACCGCCAACAGATAAGAAAATGTGGAGGGCCTGAATCCCTGTACTGTGCAGCCTGGGGATGCGAAACCACTGGGGAAACTTCTTGGAACCCCTCTTCCAGTTGGGATTGGATCACAGTACGCTGTGACTTTATCCGTACAGGAAAAGATAAATGTTACACCTCTAGGCTCCCCCAATCAGCTTGTGGCTCTAATCCCCTTTGTAATCCACTTAATATCTCCTTCACAAACCAAGGAAAAGATAAAAATAACTTGCCTAATTGGTTCAAAAGAAGAACTTGGGGTCTCCGGTATTATGCACCTGGGTATGACTTTGGCCTCTGGTTCACCATCAAATTACGACAGGAGGCCACTCCAGTAGCGATAGGCCCAAACAAAGCTATCCAATCAGCCCCCAGACCATCTAGTCCCACTAAGTCTCCTCAGTCAGTATCTAGCCCTGGTAAAACGAAAACAGTTACTGCCAGGACACTTAAAACTGGCACAACAATACTAGGACAATCAGGCGAAGGACAAGTACCTTCCCTCTTTAACTTAATTGCGGGAGCATACTCTGCCCTAAACTCCACTCAGAGCAATTTAACCCGGTCCTGCTGGCTATGTCTTTCTGCTTCTCCCCCTTACTATGAGGGAACTGCAGTCAATGGAACCTATAATAGAACCTCTAGCTCTATTTGTGATTGGAATGGAATTCATAAGCTTACGCTCCATGAGGTATCAGGGAAAGGCTTATGCTTGGGATCCCCCCCTAAGGGCAAACGGTCCCTGTGTGCCCGGACAGATTCTGTAGACACCACTCAGAGCCATTTCCTTGCCCCAGAGACGGGAACCTGGTGGGCATGCAATACAGGACTGACCCCCTGCATCTCAACCATGATATTTAATAATTCTGCACATTATTGTGTCATGGTCCGTTTGTTCCCCAGAGTACTTTATCATGAGGCCAATTCTTTTGAAGACCAGATGGAGGGACATATAACCCGGTTTCGCCGGGAGCCTATGTCCCTCACCTTAGCCCTTCTTCTGGGCATTGGGGCCGCTAAGGGAATTGGAACAGGAACAGCTGCCCTGGTACATGGATCACAACAAATGGCCCAATTAGAGGCCGCAATAGATCAAGATTTGAAAACTCTAGAAACTTCTGTTACTGCATTACAAGAATCCCTTACCTCCCTCTCTGAGGTTGTTTTACAAAACAGGCGAGGCCTGGACCTCCTCTTTTTGCGAGAGGGGGGACTTTGTGCTGCATTAAAAGAGGAATGTTGTTTTTATGCTGACCACTCTGGGGTGGTCAAAGAATCTATGGCAAAGTTAAGAAAGCATTTGGAAGAACGGCGACTTGAACGAGAAGCCCAAAGAGGATGGTTTGAATCTTGGTTCAATCAATCTCCCTGGCTAACCACTCTGTTATCTGCTATAATCGGTCCTTTAATTATCTTGCTTCTAATCCTAACTATAGGTCCCTGTCTCTTCAACAAGGTCATGCAGTTCATCCAAAAGCGCCTTGAAGCAGTTCAATTAATGAGCGTCCAAGTTCAATATCAAAGATTGGCCACCAGCTCCGAGGAGGATCGTTATGCCACCACTAGGGTGTAATGTTGCCGTCGCCATAGGGACCCCTTGAGTCGATGACGGGTAAGACCCCAAGTGCTGGGGCAACCTAAGACAGGCTCAAGCTGAGGCTCCACCCCTGGAGGCTACCTATGGTGGAATCTCCAATGACGGGTAAGATTTGTGGAAACCGCATATCAACCGAAGACAGGACCCTGGCCCTAAGGAGGCCAGGCTTCCAATGACAGGTAAGAATGCGATTTGCCATGAACAACCTAAGACAGGAATTCCACCTAGCGACAATAATAAAACAAAAAGGGGGAAATGTAGGGACACACCTTAAAATGGCGACCACAATAACAACACCCTCGGGGCAAAAGCCTCCCCCACTCGTGGTACCACCAAGGTGGCGGCCCAGGATTGGCTCATTCAACTTCCATGAACCTGAGCAGCTTTACATCTTAGCAGGCCTCTGCCCTGCAGGCCTTGCTGTATACTGCATGTGCTGTTGACCTTTAAGATGATTGGCCCCCGCCTGTATCTCCTCCCCTCGCTCCCTTTTCATATACCTGTTTCACCTCCCCATTAAACTGAGATACTGCTCGACAGACTCCCGGCTGGTGTGCGTTTTTCAGCCCTTGACACTCACCATCCTGTTTGACCCCCGTGCCCCCTCTGGCTGGTCCAGGGAGGGCACCCAACCTTTGTTGTTCAGTGCGGAACAACAGGCATGTGCATCAGTTGTCACTTTATCACAATCAATATGTGGATTGCTTGCTATGAATTGCATGCTATGAATGACTAGCATCCATTTATCATTGACAGAGTTCAGCATTCTGCTCAAGCCCAGAGGCAAGAACAAACCAATCCCAGAGTCCCATCTCTGGAGGTATATTTCCTGGGACCCTTCTTGGTAACAATTTTGTTTCAGCCTGAATCCCATCAGGAGAGGATGACACAGTAATTTGAACAGGGAGTGTTTAATAGAAGCAAATACCTATAATGGGGGATTGGAATAATGAAGGATTGGCTAATAATACGTAAAGAGAGTTCTACAGAATATAGGAATAGCAGATACAGGGAGCAGCCCCCATCCCTAGGCCATGATATGAGGCTGGGATCCATACCTTGTCAGAAGAGGCATGACTCTAGTTCACTGAATGGCAGAAAAGTCATTGTGGTGCTGCACCAGTGGGACATGTTGGGAATCTAAACTTCCAGATACCAAGTGCTGGTGGGGAAAGCTACTTATCGCTGGAGGCTACTGGCTACCACCATGCCCTTGCAAGAACCAGAGAATGGAAAAACTGAGTGCTGCTGAGTTTTGAAGCTAGAAAAAGGCATGCAGCAGGAGCCTGCCAAGTGAGCACAGCAATCAGGAAGGAAACCCCTTGTCCTTTTGCAGTATCTCTCTAGCACCCTCTATTGAGAAAACCTCAGTGCCAGCTGGCAAAGGAAAATATATTTAAAGTATGTTCTTTTTTCACAGAGCAGGCAGAAAGGGTGGATTTGAAATTGAGAGACATGAAATGTATAACCATTATACCATGGGTCAAAGAAGAAATCATAAGGAAAATTAGTATTTTAAAACACATTATTTATGGAATGCAGCAAAAACTGCAGAGAAAGAAATCTGGAGCATTAAATGTTCATATTAGAGGGGCTGGAGAATAGCTTGCCTAGCATGCAAAAAGCCCTGGGTTCACTCCCCAACACTGTGAAAAAATGCTCATATTAGAAAAGAAGAATGGTTTCAAATCAATGACTTCAGCTTTCATCTTAAGAAATTATGATAAAAAGGGGAAATTAAAACCAAAGTTAGCAGTAGAAAGGGAATAAAGATAAAAGTGGGAAACACTGAAGTAGAAAGCAGAAAAGCAATAGAAAAAAAACCCAACATCTGGTATTTTGGGAAGATCAGTAAAGTTGGTAAACCTCTAACCAGAATGATGAAGGAAAAAGGAGAGAAGA
This sequence comes from Glaucomys volans, assembly GCA_020662805.1. Classification (NCBI taxonomy): domain Eukaryota; kingdom Metazoa; phylum Chordata; class Mammalia; order Rodentia; family Sciuridae; genus Glaucomys; species Glaucomys volans. The sequence continues at coordinate 3,224 of JAJEJO010044665.1, read as the reverse complement.
CCCAAATGATCAATATCAGGAATGAGATGGGGGAACAACACTATAGATCCTTCAAAAAGTAAGAGGATATTAAAGGGATATTATAAACAGCTTTATGCTCATGATTTGTTATGGTACTTGGGATCAAATCCAGGGGTGCTTTACCACTGAGCCACATCCCCAGCCATTTTTACTTTTTATTTTCACACAGGGTCACTAAATTGCTGAGGCTGGCCTTGAACTTGTGATCCTCCTGCCTCAGTCTCCCAAGTTGCTGTTATTACAGACGTGTACCACCATGACTGGCTATGTTAATAAATTTGACAACTTAGACACATTCTTTGAAAGACATGTTACCAAATCTCACTCCAGGGGAAAAAAAAAGATAATTTGAATAGCCCTATGTCCTTAAAGAAATTTATTCTGTATTTAAAAACTTTCCCACAAAGGAAACTCCATGCCCAGGTGGCATCACTGGTGAATCTGACCAAACAGGAAGGAAAAAATAACAGTTGTACACAAACTCTCCCAGGAAATAAGAGTATATTAATTTTCTATTGATGCATAACAAATTACCATGAAATTGGTGAGTTAAATCAAAATGCATTTATTATCTCAGTTTCTGTGGGTCAGAAGTCCAGAACAACATGGCTGTGTTCTCTGTTCATAGTATCAGAAGACTGAAATTATGCTTCCAAGGTCATTTTTGTTGTTGGCAAGATTCTTTTTTTTTTTTTTGTTTTGCATAGGACCAAGGACTCTATTTCCCTGCTGGTTGTTAGTCAGGGCTGTGCTCACCTCCTGTAGCCCACCTGCATTCTTTGCTATGTGGTTTTTTCTGTCTTCAAGTCAGCAAGAGTGTGCCAAATACATCTATTCTTCTTCTCTCTGACTTCTAAAGTCAGATCTAAAGGGCTCATGGGATTAGGTCAGACCCACCTGACTAATCTCCCTGTCTAAAAGTCAATGATTTGGGACCTTAGTTACAGCTGCAAAAAGCCTTCACAGCAATAGCTAGATTCACATTTAATTAATTAACTAGGACAAGGTGTTGGTATGCCAGTGTCTGGGAATCTTGATGACCACCTTAGAATTCTGCCTACCACAAGGAAGGGTGCTCCCCAACATCTTCTGTTCATTAGACATCAAAACCAGACAAAGACAGTATAAGAAATGAAAACTACAACAAAGTATCCCTCAGAAATTGAGATATGCAAATTTTTAACAAATTTGAGCAAATCAAGTTCAACATAATATATAAAAGAGGTAATAACTCATGATGAAGTAAGGTTTATTCCATGAATACAAGATTTATTTAACACTTTAAAATCAATCAATGAAATTCACCATATTAACAGATTAATAAAGGAAAACCATATAATTATCTCCACTGATACCACTAAAGCATTTGATAAAATCTGATATTAATTCCTGACTAAACAACACAAAACTGATTTTAAAAACTTCGAAAATTAGTAGAAGGGACTTTTCTCAACCTGATAAAGAGTGCTTACATAATAACTACAGCTAACTTCATATTTAAGGGTAAAAGTATTTTCACTCTAAGTTCAAGAAAAAGACAAGGATGCCTACTCCTATGAGTTCTGGTTAACGTTGTGCAGGAGTGTGGAGCCAGGCACTACGGCAAGAAGAAGAAATAAGAGGCAGACTGATTGGAAAGGAAGAAATAAACTTATTTACATATCACATGACTGTCTATGTAGAAAACCAGCATAGACTCTATAAAAAATTTACTAGAACTAATAAATAGGTTTAGCCAGATTGTAGAATACATTGTATTTCTATATACTATCAATGAATAGTCAGAAATTGGAATTAAAGTATAATACCATTTATAATACCATAAAATATAAAATATGTAGGGAAATTTTTGATAAAACGTTTACAAGTTATTCACACTGAAAACCATCAGATAGTGCTGAAATTAAATATTGTTGCAAAGTCAGTTCTCAAATGGGTCTATAAATGCAATGAAATTGCAATTAAAAAACCCAGAAGGCTCTGCAAAACAGTGTTGCAAGAATGAAGTTAAAGAACTTAGCAATAACCCATTTCAAGGTTCATTGTAATGCTACGGTAATTAAAACACTGTGGTATCAGCATCAAGACAGATAGATCAATGGGACAGAATAAGAGTCAAGAAATCAGAGGGTGAGGGATTACTGATAGCAGGAGTCCTAGAGGGCTTAATGAGGATGAACTATAATGGATATAACAAGTTATCCATTGATTTAAGTTATCTTCAACACTTTCCTGCAACACATTTGTTTCCATGCCATTTTGCTCATGAGTAAGTACATCTGTAGTGTTAAAGGTGGTCAATGCACCCAGATTCTGAAGGAGGCAGTTGATTGTGGCTCATTTTTTTTTCTTCCTCAGAACTATATATGTAGTGTGTACTACAGTGCCTGGTATCCCGTAGGTGTTCAATTAACATTTCTAGAGCTGGGTACAATGGCACATGCCTTCAGTCCCAGGTACTCAGGCAGCTGAGGCAGGAGGATCACAAGTTTGAGGCTAGTCTGGGCAATTTAGTGAGACTCTGTTTCAATGTAAAAAATAAAAAGTGCTGGGGATGTGACTCAGTGGTAAAGCACCTACAGGTCCAATCCCCACTACTGCAAAAACATTTTTTTTTTCTTGAAACAGTTAACCCCACAGATGCATGATCTCTGAAATGTAGACAAAATCACAGGGGTATACTCTTGCTGATACAGCCATCTGTTATTATAAGCTAATGTTTACCCACTGCTTCCTCTGCACTAGGCACTGTGCCAAGCACCAGATAAGCATTGCCTCATTTTATGTTCCACCAGGTAGAAAAGATTTGTGTTTAGCCCATGAGGAAACTGAGGAACAGAGAGGTTCAGTTCCTTGTTCAAGGTTATGTGGCCAGTAAGTAGCAGAGCCAGAATTGACACCCAGGCCAGTCAGACTCTAAGGGCTCACTGGTCTCATCACTATGCGGGAGTCACGTATATGTCCAGACAGACCCAGGGACACACAGAGACACTTTCTCGACACAAGAAAGCCAGTTCCAAACACAGAAGAAATCCCATGCAGGAATGTGGCCAGTCACAGACAGAGGGCCATACACACACACACCCTTGTCCAAGAAACAGACATACCAACTCATGGTTACTCTTTTATGTTACTATTTGCTGACAATCACCGTAACTGAAGACATCAGATCCTGGCCACTCATGAAACTACAATACCAGCCC